>APFE031421043.1:19302-30733 GCA_000404065.3 Pinus taeda | reverse complement strand
CCTTGCAATAGACCTTCTCTCTCTCAGGATTCTGGCAGCATAACCTCCCTATGCTTCAAGACTCTTACTATCACTCCAGACAAGCATAATCACAACTAGCATTACTCTAGAACTCCCTTGTCTAATGCATGAGGACAAAATTTTATAAATGGAGAAGGGAGGAAGATTCAATGCACCAGGACGCCCATTGTGGATCGACATTATCTGCGAAAAGCTACTGAGGACAGATGTCAAGGATAGATGATGACTCTCGACCTCTATCAGATGGATTTTTTCCCTCAAAAGACTTCATGATCTGAAAGGAAAAAACATATGGGTGCGCGTTTGCCAAAAAATCATTACCAAACTTAGTTGGCGCGAGTGTTGTTCTAGGACAGAGAGCCAATGGGCGCGCCCCTTTTTGAGGATCTCAGTGATTGGCACGGATAAGACACTGTGTACTTGCGCCAATGGAAAAATGGCACTTTTCAGGGATAATTTGCAGAAGGTGTCCTCAGGGAACATGAAGTAAATACTCAGGGGAACATAATGCAATTGTTTTTAGGCTATGTCACTGCTCACAGGTCCCGGAATGTATCCTCCAATGTACGAAAACAGGGGTAACAGGGACAGTGACCAATGGTGACAAATTACTATGTAACAAGCCATCTAGTCTACAAGGACAACCTTTGGTTGCGCAAGGACGACCAAATGCCCAGCAAGCTCAACCTTCTAGGCAAGTAGGTCCATCTCAAATCCAACCAGGACAACCTTTTGGCCAGATGGACCAACCTCAGTCTTCGCAAGGATATCTCTCTGGGGTGGCTCAACCGGGCATGCAGATGGTTCCTGCTTCTCAAGCTCAACCCGGTTACCAACCCCAGAATCAAACTGGTCTCCAGCCACAAGGTGGGTACCGATCCCAACCTTCTTATCAGATGCCGCCTGGTTCCCAGGCTCAATATGGAGCCCAACAACCGTATGGAGCCCAACAATCGTACGGATACCAGCAACCCCAAGGGAAAAATCAATTTGCCCTGTATCAAAATGACCAATAGCCATAGGTCACCCCCTATCAAAATTATCAGCAAACTTCAGGACAGTTTGGTAACCAATGGGGCGCTGGGGGGCAGAACCAGTATCAACCATCCGGTTACGGATATAACCCTTATGGAAAAAGTTCCTATGAACAGGGTCCGTTTGGACCTGGTCCATCCGGAAAAAGTCAGTGGGGGCAACCAGCAACTGGATGGAACTCTGGCCCTACCTCATATCCGCAGATGTCCTTCAACCCGCAGCTACCATTTCTAACGACATTGGAACTGCCCGATGTGTCGAAGTTAACAAATGATCCTATTTTGCATAATCCACAATGGCCACCAATTCCAACTAAAGATACCCGGCGACTGTCCCAAATTCAACGGCAACGCTGGAGAGGATCCTCAAGCCCATGTAATGACTTATCACCTATGGTGTTCGTCTAATTCATGGTTTGATGATTCGATTCGACTTCGCCTGTTCCAAAGGACTCTCACTGGCTCCACTGCTAAATGATACATTGAATTGACCCGTGCGTCTTTTCAAGACTTTAATTCATTGGCTATGGCATTCCTCACTCATTTTCAGCTACCCATTCGGTACGAGACAGGGACCCATCTCCTTACGTCTCTCAAGCAGGATACGGCTACGCACATCTCTGATCAGATACATGAATGGAGAAGGTGTCGCCGGTTGATCAAGTTTTGGATTCCTGATCAACTCCTCACCGATTGGTTCACGACTTCCTTTGTCCCTAAGATTGCATGGGACATTGCTATGGGAGCCTGTGTGACTGAAGAGCAAGCGATCGCGCATGCTCAGTACCTTGACTTAGTTTACTCTCATTCAAGTACTTTGTATGAGTATCGGCCTGATGCCCCAAGACCCGGTACATCCAAGGCTCCACCGAAGCCATCTATTGATGGAGTTATTGGCTTTGTGAATCCGTCGTCCAAAAAATCATCCTCAAACCCTGGGAAGCAAAAGTCGGATGCTTCTAACGAAAACACTTCTCAGGGTGGTTCAAATTCTGGAAGTAATTCCGAGGTTAACGCCGTCCATTCCACCACGGCGAGTAAGGCCTCGAAAGGAAAGAAAAAGGGGAAAGCAAAGAATAAGTCTGAACAACCTAAACAGGATTCCTCCAAACCTCCATCTGAGGAAGGAGCTAAGCGCAAACTGAAATATCCTTGTCTCATTTGTGAGGAGGATCACTACACTAAGGACTACCCAAGGCGGTCCGAGGTTAGTCGTTTGTTGAAAGGCGCTCCTGGGATTCCTGCGGTTCTTAAAGAACCTTTCCCCTCTCAACAGACTCAAATGGTGGCTGATCCATCTTCTTCTCCCTTTGGTTCCCAAGTCTTCATGGCTGGATCTATTCCCGTTCATGTAACAACTAGAACAAAGGAGTATCCGTCGTCCATCGGGAAGGAGCCCGAGGTTCCCTCAAGTGCTCCTTCGTCCAGCTCTGGTCTGCTCCATATTGAGAGACCAAGTACTGAGACGACCATTTGACCCCCTCCCAAAGGAGTACACAGGAGATCATCTTACAACCCAAATGCTCGTGCTACTCAGCACTATAGCATAGTTGAGGACTTAGCGCAGGCTCCGTTGGCTATGTCCGCCTTAGAAGTTCTCCAGAGCTGCCCCCCTCAGAGGAACTCCCTGCTATCGACCATCGGTGGCATTGATTTGGATCTGATTACCTTTGATCTCGAGAGCCATGTCCCAAGGTTGCCTCATCAGATCGCTTTTCTTATACAAGTCATCATCAATTAAAAAACGATCCATCGTACAGTTCTTGATGAGGGTGCGTCAACTTGCATCATGTCTATTGCTTGTTGTAAAGTGATCGGGTCTCCGACTCTGAGCCAGTCTCCTACGAATTTGGAAGCTTTCGATGGGAGAGAATCTCGTCCCTATGGTATTCTTCAATGATTTCCAATTACTTTAGAAGGAAAAACCATTGAAGTAGAAGTCGAGGTCGTTGGCGCAAATCTTACTTACAACCTCCTTCTGGGCTGGAGTTGGACGTACGCCATGCGTTTCGTGGCTTCATCCCTCTTCCGTGTCATCCGTTTCCCTCACCAAGGGAAAATTGTCACAGTAGACCAACTTTCCTTCTTCTCTTCTTCTTCTGAAGGAAATGTGCCTTTCGTCGAACATACCTCCATTCCTTTTGAGAGTGTGGGAGTCAGGCTCTTCAAAGATCCCACCCTCATGGGTGTTTTCTCCCTCCCACCTCTCAACCTCGCCTCCATCAGTATGATTTCGGTTCTTTCTGATCCCTGGGTCCTTCCCCCCATCGACCAGATAGAATCATGGGGCGAGGAGATGTTGTTGAGTCCCACCGAGCTCAACTACACCGAAATCGCTGTTGTATTGACTTCTCCTGCTGAACCCGCTTCTTTAAGCGGAGCTCTTGACTCATACGAATATTCCCCCTGGCTTGGAGAATGCGCCTCCTCGGATCCATTAAAGGAAATATTTCCTTCTGACGAAGCCATCATACAGACCATGTCTCTCGAGGAACCTCCGTGGTCCCATATTCACCACCATTCCTTGTTTCTCCCTACCCTTCGGGAAACATTGGCTTGTCTCGAGCGGTTTTCTCCCTGTCTCCCTTCACAACCTCTTCAGACGCCTATTCAGATCTATCATGTATCATCTGAAGGGAATTTGGGGAACATTATGCAGACCCAACCTATCGACATCTCTATCAAACCAGGGATTGTCGAGAACATCTATATAGGAGTCACTTGTACTCCTGAGGATATTCAAATCTATATAGCGCTTTTTCGCGAGTTCCGTGACGTCTTTGCATGGTATTATGAAGAGATTCCCGGCATTGATCCAAACATTGTAGTGCATGAGATACCTACGTATCCAGGAGCCAAACCTGTTCGTCAGCGTTTACGCCCTGTGCACCCCCGTAAGGCCGCAGCTATCAAAGCGGAAGTTGAAAAAATTCTTAAAGCTGGTTTTATTTACCCTATCCCACTCACAGATTGGGTCTCAAACATTGTCCCTGTGGAAAAAAAGCAGGGTACTATTCGTGTCTGAGTCGATTATCGTGATATTAATCGAGCCTGCCCAAAAGATAACTACCCTACACCTTTCATTGACCAACTCATTGATGAGTGTGCAGGCAGTGAGATATATTCGTTTATGGATGGATTTTCTGGCTACAACCAGATTGATATCGCGCCCGCTGATCAACATAAGACGGCCTTTATCTGTCTGTGGGGTACTTTCGCTTACAAAAAGCTCCCTTTCGGTCTCAAGAATGCTGACGCCACTTTTCAACGTGCGATGTTTTACATCTTTCACGATATCCGGCACATCGTACAGCCTTATCTGGATGACCTTCCCGCTCATTCAGCTAAGCGCTCAGACCACCCATCACATCTCTGCGAGATTTTTCTCAGCTGTCGACACTACAATATCCGACTGAACCCGCATAAATGTGTCTTCTGCGTAGAATCTGGCCGACTTCTTGGGTTTATCGTCTCCCGAGAGGGCATCCGCTTGGATCCCCTTAAAGTCGAAGCCATTTTGAATCTTCCTCCCCCTGCTTCTTTGCGGCAACTGTAGAGTCTGCAGGGTAAGGCTAACTTCTTACGATGATTTATCCCAAATTATGCCGAAGTGGCAAAGGGTTTCACGCGGTTACTCAAGCGTGACACCCCGTTTCGATGGGATGCCATAGCTGAGGAGTCTTTTGCACATCTTAAAACTCTTATAGTTTCCGCCCCTTTGTTGCAGCCCCCGAATTATCATCGCGATTATACGTTGTATTTGGCCGCTGCTGATACCACCATCGGTATGGTTCTGGTTCAGGATGACGACGGAGGCATCGAACATGTTATCTACTACCTTAGCCGCAACTTGTTAGATCCGGAAACTCAATATGCTTATGTCGAGAAGTTGGCCCTCGCTGATGTTTGCGCTATTCAACGATTCCGTCACTACATCTTGTTGCGTACTACGACAGTGATCTCTGATTGCAACCCCATGACCTATATTCTGTCACGACAGTTGCTGGGGGGAAAATACTCGAAGTGCATAATCATCCTCCAAGAGTTTGACTTGGAATTTACTGCTGCCAAGTCTAAGAAATCACTTGTCTTTGCCGAGTTGTTGTGTTCTTTGCGATCCCGTGTTGCCTCCTCTCAGTTAGAGGATTCCATTCCAGACAAACTCTCTTCCTCATTAGCACCCTCGATCCTTGGTAAGGGGATATTATTGTCTATCTACAGACGTCCTCCTTCTGTCCCGAAACCTCTAAGGATGCAGGTCGACGGATCCGACATCAAGCCCAACCATATCGCATCGTTGGGGACACCTTGTACTGTCTTGGTGTTGATTCTGTTCTTCGCCGATGCTTGACTTTCGAAGAAGCTAAGAGAGTTCTCAATGACTGCCACTCTGGTGCTTTTGGTGGTCACATGTTTGGGTATGCCACCGCACAGAAAATCCTCCGTGCTGGCTATTTCTGGCCCTCCATTTTCAAGGATTGCATTCTTGCTGTCCGTTCATGTCATGAGTGCCAGATTTACCAACGGAAGATGCGTGCGCCCCCTGCTCCGCTGCACCCCGTTGTAACTGTCACCCCCTTTGGCAAATGGGGCATCGATTATGTGACCTGTAACCCTCACTTGGCTGAGGGGCATGGGTACATCATCGTTGCTGTTGATTATTTCACGAAATGGGCCGAGGCGATGCCTACATTGTCAGAAGACGGTCACACCGCGGCACAGTTCTTGTTCAATCATGTTATTTCGCGGTTCGGAGTACCCCAAGCCATCGTCACTGATCACGGAAAACGTTTTCGTAATCACATGATGACCGAGTTAACAACCCAGTTGGGCCTTAGGCATGATAGTTCGACCCCATACTATCCTCAAGCAAATGGTCAAGTGGAAGCCGTGAACAAGGTTTTGGTCACGATGGTTCAAGGAATTGTTGGAATGCATAAGTCCAATTGGCATCTAATGCTGTTCTCCGCTTTGTGGGCCTACCGTACCTCCGTGAAGGACGCCACCGGTTTCACTCATTTTCAGTTAGTTTACAGACTGGAGGCGACCCTTCCTATTGAGTGTGAGATTCCTTCATTGAAGATAGCCATCGAGCTACTCCCTGATACTACTCCAGTAGAAGAGTGCCTTCTTTACTTAGAACGGCTAGATGAGACCCATCATCTAGCCTACTTAGCTATTGAAGCTCAGAAGAAGCGAGTGAAAACTCACTTCGATAACACCGTTAACCCCCGCTCTTTCATCGACGGAGACCTATTACTGCTCTATGATCAAGCTAACGATAAGCTGGGGGCAGGAAAACTCGAGCCTATGTGGCATGGGCCCTATATTGTGAAAAGCGTTTTACAAAAAGGTGCCTATGAGCTTATAGATTATGAAGGTAATCCCTTGGATAAGCCCCGAAATGGGCTTTATCTCAAAAAATATTATGCATGAGTCCAAGCCCTCTCTCTTTTTGGACATATGTATGCTTTCAGCAGTGTGTTTTGTGTGCGTGTTTGTTTAGTTTTTTGTGTTATGTCGGCATGATTACCGCTTATTGTGTCTTTTGCTTCTTGAACAGATGTCTGGATCGCCTTACGTTGGTTTCGCTGATGGTGCTTCCCACAGTACTCGCAACTTGTCATCTGCGGCATGGGTGATATACGATCCTCATGGTGAGTTAGTAGATATTCAAGGGGTTTGTCTGGGTTGTACGACGAACAATGTTGCTGAATATAGTGCTGTGATTGAATTATTAGCTGAGGCGATTAACCTCGGCATTCGCTCATTGGTTGTAAACTTGGATTCTCAACTTGTAGTCCACCAACTCAATGGACATTATTCCATCAGAGATCATCGGATCTTAAGGTTGTATTTACGTGTTAAGTTGTTAGAAAGGGATTCTGATTTCATTAATTATCAACATATTCCAAGACGACTTAATACGTTAACCGATGCATTACCTAATTATGTATTGGACAGCCATCTGCATAATATGTGAATCAACATAATACAAGAAGCATAAAATACAATAAAAACATGTATATATTGGCGCACTGAGGTGCTCAAAAATAAGTGTACATGTCTCGATAAGGCCTGTGTCCTCTGTACATCTAAGACACATGTCTCTCAAAAAATCACCAGTAGGGAATAAAGACCTAGATATCTACTGTGGTAGGTTGTGCTCCCTATAGGTCACAGCCGCTCGTGCCACCCGCCTCAAAAGGCGGTGCATCCTAGGTTCTACCCTCACTGTATGGATCTGAGACACTATGGGGACCTCCTCTATCCCCTGGTAGTCTGGTATCCCTATCAGCAAGCCCTCGAGGTTCCGCATCACGGTCTCCATCGTGTCATCTCTCGAAGGAGCCACGGCTAGAGTTCTAATGCCCTGTGCATCCCTCCGTGCCTCCGGGGCCAAGCCAAGGGGTCTCGCCGGTCCCACATCTACATGCCATAGCGTTTGTCATTAAGACATGTGCATGAAAAAATAAAAAACATCATAAAAATAAAAAATCAAAAAATGAGATCGTGTCTTACCATTGTCATCCCACTTCTCTCCAGCAGGCAGCGACATGTCTGGATCTCCACGGAAGTCTATCCCGACATATGGCCAGTCCTCCACAAAAATAGTCTGCCTCTCCAACCACTCTCGGAAGTATACTCCCCATGCCACTGGTCGACCGCCACCTCCTCGTGGCATGACTTGGCCCCATCGTGTGGCCCTCGTCTCTCAAGGGCCCCTAGGTGGGTCCAAGACCATATCCTGTAGCTGTAATGCCGGTACTCGCTCCAGCATGAGCAGGAGTAAAATTGACCCGTAACCAAACTTCTTCGACTCACCTCGATGATAGTTGGTTAGTTGTCTCTTCATGCTTGTTGTTACTGCTGCTGCCCAGTTGAATATGGTAGGGTTAAAGCATTCGAGAGAAAATTGGAGATGGGCCTTCGAGGCCTCGTGATTGGCTAAGGAGCCCACTGCCCGAGTCACCATGAAGAGTATAGTCCGAAGGACGATGTCCTCCACCGTAGGAATTGCCACCTTCCCACTCCGTGTCTTGCGTGCCCGTGGGCACACCTGGGCCATCAACATGTCTAGAGTATCACCACCGGGTCGTTGCCCCTCCAGAATAGGCATCTCACCCCGACGTGACAACCCGGTCAAGAAATAGATATCGGTGTAATCGAACTCGATATCATGGCCTCAGATCACAAATTTCCCATCAGTGGGATTCCAGGCCCTGATTAAGAACTCCAGAACGTCAGGCTGTGCTCGCAGGCGCGGGGTTAGGAAGAATTTGAGCAACCCGCACGCCCGCATTGCATTTTGGCACCCAACATCGGAAAAAGCCGCTATATCCTTGTTATCATGAGTGGGTTCTTGCCAAACAAACACCATTATACCCTGCATAGTTAAAAAAATCCATTAGGGCCCTGTTCATAAAATTTCATATGTCCATTTGTTAAAAAATTTGTTGCGCGGCGTCAACGCGACTGTTTTTAAAACAGTCGCGCTGATAATGGCGCCCTGTGGTAATTTTTACCAGGTCAGCGCGGAAGCACATCACTCTTCCACGCTGATCCGGGAGTGGCCAATGGAAATATTTCTCGATCAGCGCGGACCCGATAGGGAAATCCGCGCTGACCGAGAGCGGAATGGACCTCAAAAAATCCGCCCAAACCACCACTTCCCATCATTAGAATGCAGTAAAAAGACTTCAAAATGGAGCATAAAGGAAGATGAACCTACCTGGTACAGGCTGCAGGACCTTTGATGCACGTACGGGGTGGAATTTGGCTCGCCAACTTCACAGCTCCAAAGCTCCAAATGGTAACAATGGTAAAAAATTTTGGTTTACCCTCCTATTTATGGTAAATTTTGAAAATTAAATATTATTTTTTATCCATATGGGTTTTTTACCATATGCTTGGTTCCCATATAGTTTTACTATGTTTTTATGCATGTTATCTATATTATTTCGAACAAGTTTACGCGTACGGTGTTTATTGTGCAGATTATCATGCTGGTGGAATTACGACGGTTTTATACACACTTGGTTCTGAAACGTCAGCTTTAAGCTCTTTTTTGACGTGAAATAAGAAAAGATAGCCGAGTCTCCCTCTCGACTCGTCAAAAGAAACGAGAGGCGATCGTCTTTTAAAGGTCTTTTTTCGACCGTTTAAACTTGAAAAATATCGCCAGATTTTTGTCGTTTCAAATTCGACAATGGTCATGAAGCGACGTGGTTTTGATCGCTTTTTTACTTTTTCGGGTCAAAGTCACTACTTACGAAAAGTACTCCTTGGTTGTAATGGCTGGGCGGTACTTTCAAGCATAGTTTTATACTTTTTCAGGCTCGAGAGACACAACTTTACGAAAAAGGACACCCCTAGAGTTTCCTTTTTGCTGTCTTTTCAAACTCTCTAAATATGAAAAGATGTCGAGTTTTTCCTTTGTCAGACTCGTTAAAACTTTAATGACATCGGGTTTCGTCGTGATGGCGCCAATCAAGCATATGCTATCCCCGTCAAGCTTGCCATCCAAAAATAACCGGGGTACTCGCCAGAAATGGTGGGGGAATAAAGGAACCGTAATCATCATCATGTTGGCAGTATGTCGCTCTTGAACATGGAACTTGTCTGCATTCGTGTCTGGGTGGGGAAATCTCATCTTGTTTCACACTTGCCTCCGTGGGTTTGGGTTATCCTGTTTGACCATTCATCTGCTCATCGTCTTGTCGCTATGACCCCTGATCATTTGACATCAAATACTGCCAAATCTGCTGTTGTGCCACCGATATGTTCAAGAGAAGTTGACCTCTGCAGAATACTCAACCTCCCTCTGATATCTCACACAAAACATTTTGTCCCTCTCTGTCTCGTGTCGATGATGTGGGAAACATTATGGCCCACCTTCGATCCAAATCACTTCCTGTCGACTTCAGCTCATTATCCAGGAAGATGACCTAGAGACTCCCTTCACGTGCCTTAGAGTCTGCATGCCTTAATTGCAGGTTCTTCGTGTTCGACGCGAGGTTTTCATCATTGGCCTCCGATCAAATGATTCTACGAGTGTTTGACACCGGCTCACTGATTCACACATCGTGGATTGTAGCTATAGTACCTTGAGGACCATTGTCATTATTGGTGGTACCTCTCGCGTCTGTTAACAGTTTTTATCATTGACTGGTAATCAGACGATGTTCTTGCATGTTTGACTTCGACTCCCATATTCGCATGCTTGGACTTGTACTTTGTTCAGGTCGACTTGGAGCGCAAGACCCTGGATTTTGTATATTGAGATCCAGGCTGCATTTTGTGGATTATTGTAATCACTACATGACTCATTCATTGGATGGCTACGACCATGCCCGAGTCCATTCCTTGATCCTCATCGGATGGCTGCATCCACACCGGGGATCCAGATTTTTATGTACTCTGTTATGGATGGCTGCGCCCATACCATGTACATCATGTATTTGAGCTATCAGTTTTACTACGTGCAGGTTCTTCTTGGTGGTGTTCCAGTTCAGCCAGTTCCGTAAAGCATTTCACCCCTCCCACTCTCTCGGGCTTCATGCTTTAGGGGGAATCTGTTACACAATAATTTGTCACTGTCTTCCTGTCAGTCTTCCTACTGTGTCATGAGACCAAATTAATCATGCTCATGCTCTCTAATGTGTCCAAATGACCCACTTTGCCAAAGTTTCCTCTATCATCGTGACTGTTGTAAAAATAAATGCGCTGATGAACACTCCTAAATGGACTCAATGCACTGCCAGAGCGGAAGCACACGACTTTCCCGCGCTGGTCGAATTTCATTTGACAGCGTGCTGTTCCTTATATCTGATTGCGCTGATATGACTTTCCTTGTTATTCAACAGCGATGACGGTGCTCCAATGCAGTTATGCACCCGCGATGATCCAGTTTGGGCGAGTTTGTTCTAACAACCGGCCTTCCAGATGACTCCAGACCTAGTTGTTGGCCTCGTAAATGTCCCCCTCCCTTCTATGGCATGTTTGTTTCGTCATTTGATCCACTTTCCTTGGAGTTAAGCTCATCCTCACACCATTCATGGAGACTCCTTCTCCTATTTAAGCCTCCACCATTGCCATGAGCTGCTAGTTTTGGAATTGATTGTGTTTAGAGCATTGCTGATAGTGTGTGATCTTGATAGTCAACTGGTGTGATAAGTGTGGGATTGCTATAGTGCTTAAGGAAGGTTGTGAAGTGTTTCCATCTTGTGTAAACTTGTGAGAGAGAGAGAGTTGTCTTGGGATATCTACTTTCAAGGGTGAATGCTTGAAGGACTTGCTGGCTGGACCCAACCAAAGGAGGATTTGACGTTAGAACTTGGTTGTATTCTCTTTTGTTTTATTAATAAGATAAACGA
>APFE031421043.1:0-19168 GCA_000404065.3 Pinus taeda | reverse complement strand
TGCATTTCCCAGATTTTATGCTTGTATTTGTCTTGTCCTTTGCTTGTGCAGGTGTCTGTTTACAGAGATCGTGAGGATTGCGACCAGCTGAAGCGAAAGAACGGAAGCAACAACCCTTCTACGAATATAAGCGTTGGATTCGAGGTAGGCTCTCATCTTGGCCTTTATTTTGCAATTAGGAACCTGCGTGTTAGCATTGTTTGATTGTTGCTAGACCTCAGTTAGGCTAGTTGGATCGCCTTTGTCAGCAGAGGGGATTTACCTATACAACAACTATCTCCCTTTATGTAACGAAAGATATGGGCATTCCTAGATTCTTGGCCAAGTATCTACGCTTTCCTATATGATCTTGCACTGGACATGGTCAAAATGAAGTCTAGATAGATCCAATACCTCCTCTTCTTCCACTTTGATGCCTAATTCTTGTGATCGGAAATTTCCACCAGTGATAGGGGTAGGTGGTGGGAAATTCAAGGTAGGAAAATCCAAATGCATTGTTGGAACCTTTAACCTATTATCCTCTACTAATTTATCTTCATGATTCCTATCCATTAACTCCTGTTGAAGTTGTTTTGATAAGGCCTTTTCTTGCATCTTGGTTTCTTCATCCTCCTTTCTCTTTTTTTCTTCCTCTTCTTTCCTCCTTTGTTGTTCTTCAACTTTATTCTTCTTCTTTATTTATCTTTTTTTCTTCCTCTTATTTATTTCTACCCCTACGTTCTTTCTCTTTAGGGCTTCTTTCCTTTTCGTTTTCTCTTATTTCACTTTTCATGTTCTCTTCTTCTTCTTCTTGTTTCTTTCTCATCTCTTCTTCCTCTCATTGAGCCTCTTCTTCTTCTTACTTCCTTTGGGCTTCTTCTTTGTCATCTTTTTGTTTTTTTCCTTCCTTTTTAGTTTCTTTCCCTTATTTTCTCTTGAGAATAACTTCCCTTTCTTCCAAGCTTATACTCTTTTGAATATTGTTCTTAGACTACTCTCCCTCTTCAATTTCCAGAGTTGATTGCAATGCCTTGAAAGAGTTATAATTTTTTTTAACCTTTTCCTCTTTTTCTTTAGAGGTTCAGGCATAAACCCAAATATATTCAATTCTTTTACAATGATTCATGGATACACCCCTCAGGTCATATTTGTGGAAACTTAACTCACCAAATCATAAACGTTGCAATTCTTCAAATTGTGCTTCTGCCTCCTTAAAACTTTTAATAAAGTAAGATCTAATATTTAATGGGAATATAGGCCATGACCTTCTTGGATTTGACCAAGGTCTTGGAAAATCCCGTGGTGAGTTGGTAGGCCACCTCCTGCAATGCTATTTTTTCCTTGATAAATGTAGGGAGAGTGTAAGCACCAAACACTCTAATAAAAATAACATCACCATTAGGAAACCAATCTATAATATCATGAATAGAATCCCTAGATCTATCAGATATGCATGGAGGTTTTGTTCCAAAGAGTACATGGTGTAAGGGAGAGATTAAGTATGCTACATTTTTCTCATACATCCCTCACTTTCCCGTGTTCCACAAACCTTTGAAATAGATATGCATGGGTCATTCTTCTTCAAGAGTCCACTTCAAACCTAGCCCTTCAAATCACACTTTTCATATGCATCATCCAATAGTTAAGATGCCATATAAAATTATGAATTCTCTCCCTCTATTGGATTCTTTTCTGCATGGGAATGGGATTTGATGGAGGAGCCCAACATACTTTCCCAATTAAATATTGTCCCTTTGGTGGCACATACATGCATCAATTGGACCCAGGTTTCCTGAAATGTTTCTGTGTTTGGTTTTCCATGGAGTATGTTCATCATAGCAATCAACATTTGATAAAAAATTATTGAGTGATTTCATCTTGTAGATCCCATATACTCTATGCCAAAAATTATTTGGATCTTGCCACCAAGACTTTAACACATCCTTGGTTGAACCAATGAAGCTAGAAAACCACCTGGTACTAAAAGTCTCTTGAGGCTTGGGAAACTTGTAATAATTTGTAATGTCTATTTTTGTAAATGATGCCACAAGCTACCCGTTATCACTTTTGATTGTACATTTCTCCTCATCCATGTGTTGAATAATCCACTCTATAGTCTCTACACATGGGAATACTTGTGAGTGTGCAGTAACCTTGTGTAGCTAAGACTTTTTTACATTGATATACACCCATAAATCATCTGCATCCTATGGGATATCTTTCTTGGAAAACTTTGAGTATATATCATCCCATGTGATCTATGTTTTCTTGTCAATATAGAAAGTAGTATCAATATATACATGAAATTTAGGAGGGTTTTTCACAACTCCCTCTATGTTGCTTTCTACTCTGCCAGAACTTCTACCAAGTACTCTTATGATAGGAGGTACCATATCTCCAGAAGACAAGGATATGCTGAGGAAATCTATATCAATTGTACCTAACATGTTGAAGATATTCATTATCGAAACAAAAGTTAGACTATAGAAACTCTAATCACTAATCACAAATTAAAAATGCAATGGTCCAGGTCATGTTTTGGGATGCTAGGGTTTAGTTAGATATGCATATTGGAAAGTAAGTCTCTCTATAGGTCACAATTTCAAGTTATAAAGTAAGTCACAATTTTCAGTTACAGTGCCATTGATTACTAGAAGTGTGACTGGTGATGGGACTTAGGATCAAGGCTAGTCACGTTTTCTAGTTGTTACCTCACTACATGTTAGAAGTGTGATCTACAACCTAGTATAAGTTGCATTTTTTTAGTTTTAGTTTCACTACAAACTACAAATGTGATTCTTTATTTCAAGGGTGGGAATTTTTCATACCAATTGAAAATCTCATCTCTAGTATCATTGGGATCTAAGAGTGCGATTTGCAACTTAAAAAATATGTTTTCTATCCTAATCGCTAATCACATCTCCCATTCCTAGTGGCTCTAAGTCTTAATTTGCGAGGGTGGCAAGGGGATTCTCTATTGGAAAACTGTAAGGAAGGCGTAGGGTTTGGAATGCGTTATCAAAATGGAGTGATATGACTTCACCATGTTTCTATCGATGCATCATATGATCTTAGCCAAAGAACAAAAATACAATTCCCTCCAATGAATTCATGAAGCTTCAAGCCAAAGATCATATGATTTCACCCATCAATGAATGTACACAATTTCAGTTAATGAATATTCCCATGGATCATTTGATATAAAATTTAAGGCCATCCAAAAGAAATTTAGGGTAAATTCAGAGAAAAACCTTTGGGAAAAGAATGGTGGGTGTGGGCTTGGGTGTATAGAGGCTAGGGATGAGAGAAGAGAAAAAATTAAATGCTTTTATGAGGTAACAACTTAGATATTCAATGGAGAAGTCGAAGAGGGATATTTGATGGCTGGATGCAGTGAATACATGAAGAAATGGACACTACATATACAAGTATGTCGGGCTAGGGAAGATGAACCATTTAGATAACCCAAGAAGAAAGGATGGCAATGGAGGTGTGTTACTTACCAAGTAGTCACAGTCACAAATCCTATTTGGGGAGAGATATGCTCTTCTAGTGTTGGAGTGAATCATAGAATGAGAGGAGAGGTCCTTTTGATATATAGGCAAAGACATGTGGGAAGGATTCACAATTTGAAAGTACGACTTGGCTGTGTCACATGTGATGAAAGTAATCTTAGTCACAAATAATAATTTTAGATGACAGTCACAAGCCGTTGAGAACTAGAAATGTGATTTATGACTTGAGAGGGTGAGTTTCACAAGGCAGGTCACAAATCACACTTCCAAAGGCTAGGTAGACTAGCACTGCAAGTTGCAATTGTGACTTGTGACAAAGGCAGAAAACACAAGTTTTAAAGTTTCAATGTTATGATTTCTATAATGAAATACAACCACAATAAAGTTAGAGGAGAAGTAAAGGATTAAGAGATCATAGGAAAAGTGTGAAAAGGAGTTCAGTAAAGGGGAACTCAAAATTTTGAAGTGGTCGAAATTTGGGGGTGTTGTAGCAGCGACAACACATTGCAATCAACCATGTTTGGAGACTAATGATGAGGTGGACAAAGAATAAGGGTCAAGAAAGTGTCATTTACAAGCTAAATTAGCTCAAAACTCTAGATAAGGTGGCATCTCCAGGCACTTGTACCACACATGTGGGATGGAATAACTTTCTTTGATGAAGTATATGGGGGAGAATATGAGGGATATTGATGAAACATTGAAACTTAATTGTGCAAGTTGGAGCCGAAAAGGGCTAATTATCAAGTATCGACTCTAAATTACTATCATAAAGAGTGAAGAGTCTTCAAGTCAAGTTAGCCCTAGCATTCCAAGGAAGATAAGGAGTTTGAATTCTTCAAGCAAGAAAAATAGGTCTCTCCAAGGTGAGGCATAAAGTGAGCAAGTTAGCCCCCAAGGGACAAAATAAGCAAAATAAGGTCAATTTAAAGGTCAAGAATAGGCATTTTCACTCAAACAAGGAAAAGAAAAGTAGGTTGAGTCCCCCTTAAGCAATATTGAGCCTTTTTTCATGCAAACTTAAGGATACTTATTCATGAAGGAGAGGCCCTAAGGGCTATTTAAATATATTTCCAAGCCAAATCAATAGAGAATTCGAGGTAATGTTGCATCCACAAGGAAAAAATATTTCTTTTATGTTTGATGTCACTTTATTTATTAAGTGTTTTATGACCAATTTTTGAGCTTGGAAAGTCATTTCCATGTCTCACAAAAGTGCCTTAATTTATAGTATAGGCACGGGCATTCATTTAAGGCATATTTTGAAGGATAATAAGCATTATTTGAGCCTTTATTGGAGATATTTTTTGAGGACCCATCCAGATTTCTCGTAGTCATTAGAGGGTCAAAACAAGGTCAAATAAATTCATTGGACCACCAATGAAGAGGTGATATTACAAGTGAGCCAATCATGTGTTACAAAAAGACTACCAATGACAACTGTGTCCAAGGCTTGGTGTTTAGCCTAGGAAAAAGTGTCCTAAAATGAAACCCTTGACTTAACTTTATGAGAAATAAAGTTAATGTGAATTTATAAGATATAAAGTCATAAAATGACTTCTAAGTTAATTAATGAAAACGGGTCTTAGGGGATAAAGTGACTTATGGGTCAATGAGAGATTAAATCCCCACCCTTAATCTCAATGGCTAATATCTAATCTCAGTAATTGGATCTTAGAGTTAGGTCTCTCTTCATTATGGGAGATCAAAAAGGAAAAGTAAAGGGGTAAATGCACCATTTGCATACTTTATTCATGATATTTGGAGAAAGGAGAAGGAGGTTGAGAAGAAAAAGTACAATAGAGGAAGGAGATTAAAATAGATATAGAAACAAGGCTCTAGGCATGAATTCAAAGGTAGAGGCGAAGAAGCTTGACATGAATTTTGACGAGAAAATTTAGTGCATTTATTGTTGTAGACAGAGCACATAATTCGAGGTAGTATGGGTTGCATTTATGAATTTATGAAAGTCTTAGAAATCAAGTGGACTAATAGGAATTTATTTTTGTCAAAATAAGCACGAAATTCAAGTTTTGTGCCACATTTCTTGTAGTTTGAAAGACACAAAAATCAAGGAACAATGATGCACAAATTTTGAGACAACCAATAAGGATTTCTAAGTGATTTGGGCATGAAAATCACGAGAGTTAGACCACATTTATTGCAATCTGTCAAAATTGCATACCAGCATGATTTTCAAGGAGCCCAATTCATTTTTAAAGGGGGGAACTTAGTAAGGAAATTTGTGTAGCTGACACAAATTTCAAGGGGTTTCAAAATTTGTAAGAAAAATTGGGTTTGAAAATGAGGTATGTACAACACATAAATCAAGGGGATGATGGTGTTTCACATATTGTACTCATTGATGGCAATAAGATGTCATTAATGTCAAAGGATATGTATGAGGAAGTAACAATACCATCTATGATGACCAAATAAGCGATGAGAGTATCTATGGAGTAATATGATGGTTGGATCCCTTACATGTTCTCATCAAGAGTAGTTAACGATGATTGAAGTTATTAAAGTTTTTGATGAAGATGTGATGTTATAAACATCATAAAAATATCATGGTTGTTAGGTCTCATTAATACCTTCCAGTAGTATGTCCTTCTAAAAAAAAAAGAAAAAAAATCTTGGATGAGAAGTTATGGCCAATTGAAATTTAAGTAGTAAATTGAGGGAACAAACTTTCGGCCAAAGACCCAAATATTAAATTTGTTAACCGGTGATCATGTTTAGAGTATATCCACCATTGAACAAAGCAATCAGTGGCCTCAAGCGCACAATGCTATGCACTAGTTAACACCATTAAATGTCATTCTTGTTTTAAGGTTGATCAACAACACTTCTACCAGTTCAATGAACAAATGATGCTAAGGATGCATGATGTTAAATATGCTCTATAAAGTCAATCAAATGACAGCACATGGCAATATCTTGTTTAATGATGATGTGGACTTATTAATGATTGACATGTGGAATGGTTGCATAGTCAGCATGACACATCAGAAATATGATGACATATTGGTGACATGGCACTATCAGAGGCTACCACATGGCATGGTGATTTGGAATAATTGGATTGGCAGAAAGTTCGAAAAGAGGTGACTTGTGGCACCCCTCATGAGCTTCCACGTGGCATGATGATGACATGACGATGTCATCATGTAAAGGACCAATGATCTTCAAGTCACATGGGGTGGTCACATGGTCATTTGGGGACAAACCAAAGGTGCTAAGGGTTAGCCCAAAATATTGGTCATATGGAAATATCATGAAGGGTCACTTGGTCAGCGCCGCCCATTATGCAATGGGTACGCTATGCATTACAAGCGCTAATTGATGCAACCCGTGGTTAGTTGGATTTTATCTAGGACCACTCAAATTATCTATATAAGTACACCCATTGTTCTAGAAACACACACTCATTTGAACACATTTATGAAGAAACTAGTCTATAGAAGACTCTGAGAAGTGTTTGTTTGCAAAGGTGTTTGTTCTATTATTTGGTTCCAAGTATGGATTCTAGCCATTGTTGCATGGTTTTGTTGACGTAAATTAATATACAAACGAAAATGAGCCTAAAGGTTTGTTCATATGAATAGATAGCAATGCCACAAAGGTTTGGATAGCCACGATGGAAATGTTTTTGTTTATATGACTAACATCATTTGTTTCAAGCCCGGAGGTTTGATCATATGAATATATAGCCATGTCGTTTGTGCTATGTCATGGACATTTGGATAACCACGGTGCTTTTTCTTTATATATGGAGGATCCCTTGAGAGTAAATCCACATGGATTGGCATGGTATCCCATGGGCATGAGGTAGTGCTATTACAAGGAAAGGAGTGGTGCAACATGGTATTACAATTGACATCGGGAAGTTGAGTTGGTAAGGCATGCAAATTGTATATATGAGGTCACAGATTTGACCCCTACACCAGTGTGAAAAAATTGAGGCACCAATGTCAGATTTGGCATTTTGTTGATTGCATAAAAAGGGGAAAAGTGTAGCATATTTAATTTAATATAAAGTTTTATATGGTTATTTTGGGATTTTGAGAGCATTATTTGTCCAAATTGAGTTACGAAAAAGGTTGGATGATCAAGGCTCAAAGATGAATGTAACTAGAGGTGTATGATTCTCTTTCGACACTTAATTGATGGTCAGAACATCTTTTGTTCATTTTGAAGGTCTATGAGTAGGTTGCAATAGTTATTGAATGCATAGTGAAAATAGGTTCTAAGAAGAGGTTTGAATGACCAAATTGAAGAATCAATTGAAGAAGAATATGGGTAGTAGTATGACAACTAGGAACAATGATTGATATGACTTTTTTCATTATAATGGTTGTAGGTTGTGCAACAACATAATGGTTGCAAGTTATGTGACAATGCACTTATTGTAGGCTATGTGGCAATATAATGGTTGCAGGTTTTGCAGTGAAAAAGCTTGAAGGTTGTGATTGTAGTTTGTGATAATCATGTTGATAACAGATTCAATGATATATAATGACAATGGATCGAGTTTGAAAATTAGATGAAATAGGGGTCCAAAAGGAAGTTGAAGAAGGAGGTTGGTTCCTACACTAAAGTTGGAGCCTAGAGCAGGTTGGAGACTACTAATTCTCGAGGTTGGAGCCTTAATCAGGTCATAGCCTACAATGAACAACTTCTTTCATATTTCATGGTTGATATCTCAATCAGGTTGTATCCTATAGCAAACGATTTCCTACATCTTTTGAGGTCAATGCCTTAATGAGGTTGTAGCCTACCGTAAGTGGCATCTTACATATATTGGGGGTAGTTGCTTCCAATGGGTTGTAGCCTATGAATCTATGTAAAGAATTAAGGATAAAGAAGAAGAATATTGGTGGTTTTCTCCTAGATGGGTTTCCACCTAAAAAAAACCTTGTGCCTCTTTGTGATGTGATGGCTTCTTGATTTGTTGACAACTTATTGATAAGTTACTAACATGATGATGAATTTTTATAGTTGATATTATAATTCTTATGGCTCGTTTATATATGGTTCTATGATTATGAAAAGTTGTGAAATGGTAAAATTGATCTCACACTGATTCACCCCCTCCTCTCAATGTGACCTTTAGGCCAATAGATTGAAGAAGTTTCAAGGACTTATCAACACATTTCCCAAGGATTTATGAGCATGAAATTAGGGAAATAATTTAACTATGTGTGTTGCATTTAGTTGTTGTAATAATTTCTCTTAAAGAAATAAATATCTCTCTCTCATTGGTTTTCCCTTCGAGGTTTTTCCAGGGTCATTAAAAAAAATCTCTTGTGTCAAAAAATGTGCGATTGTTTGTGTTATTATCAACAAAAGAGAAAGAGTAGAGTAGGATCATGTGGTTCTTGTTTGAAATATAGTCATGTTGAATACAACAACATAAAACATGTGGGTTGGGCATTAAAATTTATGTGATCTCACAAAACTTGAAACTTGTTTGGGCTTACAATAATTTTTATACATGTTATCATAGCTAAGTGGGTAGATTTGCTAAGAAAAGTGACTAAATGAAAAACATAATAGCAAAATAAACAAGGTTTTGTGGTTGAGAGGGAGCAATGTTTACCTTTGGATAGATTTGATATTTTTGTGTTGGGTTGTTGAGGTCAATGTATATAGGTTTGAGGATTAAGGATAGGATGAATGGGGATGATAATTATAGCCCATTGAAGGAGAGGTTTATATTGGTGCTTCAAGATTTTGAGTTATGGGATATTGTTGCAAATGCAATATTACCTCCCATTGACCTAATATTGTTGGTTGATTTTAACAAGAGGAATTTTAATTCCAAGAGACTCCTTCTAGATGCTATCAAATACAACATCATTCCCCATGTTTAAAAGAAGGCTTATGCCTTTGAGATGTGTGTATCCATAGTCAATATTTTCCAAAGCACTAATGAGAACAAGAAAATTATGTTGTGGGAAAAACTAAGGCAAACAAAGATGACCAAAACCGACATAGTTTCCGCATACCTCACCAAGATCGCACAAGTGAGAGGAGAGTTGGAAGCCATGGTAAAAACCATCTCTGATGAGCAACTAGTTAGATCAGTTATGAGTGGATTTTCCAAGAAGTGGGATGATTTCATTAATGGGATATAGATATGTGAGAAAATTCTATATTAGGGAAGAATGTAGGAAAATTTCCATCAAGAGGAGATAAGAAAAAATTCCAAGAGTTGAGGGAAGCATGGCGGGGAAGATGAGGACAATGTTACTCTTGTGGAAAAAGGAAAGAATAACTCCAAGACGTGTTCCATGAGTGGGACCAAGCGAAAGGGTAAAAAAAAGGAGAAGGCGAAGGACATGAGCAAAGTGAGATGCTTTTCTTGTCAAAAAATGGGACAATATGTTGTTACATGTCTTAATAAGAAGAAGAAAGGTGTTGCAACTTTAGATGAGGTGGATGAGTTTTCCACCAAGTTGGACAAGGATTTTTACTTGGTGTTTAGTGTTTCCACTAGTGTTACATCTTATACCATATGTTACATTGACAGTGGAGTCTCACACCATATGATAGGTGTCAAGGAGTAGTTTATAGGTTTTACTAAGAGGGGTGTAAATCTGGAAGTGGTGCTCGATGATGACTCTATAGTTAGGGAAGATGGCATTGGACCGTATCATCTCAAAGGGATTCATAGCCTCCCTTGAAAGTGACATAGTTCTTATATGTCAAAAAAAAAGTTTACGTTTAAGCCTACTAGAGCACTGGTTTCAACCATCAACAACAATGATTTATGTGAGTTGTGGTACATAAGGATGGCCCACTTTCACGATGGTGATTTGAAAGTATTCGAATATTTTTTTATAGGGATACTAGAGGTTAATACTGACCACCAGGATGTGTGCATGGGGTATGCTTTGGGAAAGTACACCAAGACTGATTTTGCAAGCAATGATAATAGGGTAGTATGGATCCTTGATTTAGTTCATTCTGATGTGTGTGGTCCTATGTCTTTGGTATAAATAGGTGGATATCAGTAATATGTCACCTTCATTGATGATTACTTCAGGAAGACTTGGATTTGCTTCATGAAGACCAAGGATGAGGTCTTCAATGGGTTCCAAGTGTTTAAATATCTTGTGGAGAACCAGTCAAGTAAGAATACCAAGGTGTTGAGGTCTGATAGTGGGGGTGATTATACCTCCAATGCGATGAAGGACTTATGTGGAAGAGTAGGAATCAAGAGGGAGTTAATTGTTCCTTATAAACCATGGGAGAATGGGGTTGCTTAGAGGAATATCAAGGCCATGATTCATGATTAGGGGATACCTTTATTTCTTTGGGCCAAGGCATGTAATATTACTCACATGTCCTTAAGGGGAAGAGGAAAAATATAGAACCCATAACTGAGAAGGGTATTTTATTGGGGTATAATGAGACCTCAAAGGATCACTACATATACATTCATACCAAGAGGAAGATTTTTGTGAGGCAGGATGTGAGATTTGAAGAGGAGAGAGACTTGAGGAGGTCATGAGACATGGATCAAGTAGAGAGGCGAACTCCTTGGCATGGGGTTTCACCATAGGTTACTGGACCACTAGGTACATGATTGAAGGGTTTTGGAGAATCACATGCTTCAAGAGTGACAAGTCCTTAGATTATAGGGTCGCAGGGCACAAGTTCTCATAGTATATGTTCACCATTGACCACGGGGGCATCATCATAGGAGGATATTCCCACCCCATTACATGAGGCTACTTTGAGGAACAAGAACCAAAATGGCTTCATGATACCTTGAAAGAATCATAAGATTTAATGGGAAAACCCAAGTGGTCAATTAGGGAGAGAAGACCACTAGAGAAGTTTGGTGGTTATTTGGCTATGGTGAGTAGCATTGTTGACACTGAGCCTTCTAGCTACGACGAAGTTGCATGCCATCAATTCTAGAGAGATGCCATGGTGGAAGATTATGCTTCCATCATGAAGAATGATGTGTGGGATATAGTGTTGAGACCCAAGGGAAAGTCAATGGTGACTTCCAATTGGCTCTATAAGATCAGGTCTGTTGCAGATGGAAACATTGAGAAGTATGAAGCTCAGTTTATGGCTTGATGGTTTTCACGGGTAGAGGGAGTTGATTATGATGATAACTTCTTTATAATTTCTCATTATACTTCTATCAGACCAGTGGCCTCTACATCAGCAGAGATGGGTTGAAAGATCCAACAGATGGATGTGAAGATCACATTTCTGAATGGAATTATTTAGGAGGAGGTGTACATTGAGAAACCACAAATATTTGAGGTTCATGGGAGGGAGTCCCACATATGTAGGTTGAAGAAGGAATTATATGGTCTGAGGCAAGCTTTGAGATATTGTTATTCTTGGATAGACACTTACTTGTAGTAAACAGGTTCTAGGAAGAGTGATGCAGATCCAAATCTCTATAACATTGTGATTAGTAATGATTCTCTCATTCTTGTACTGTATGCGGATGATTTATGTATTACAGGTACAAATATATTGTAGAGTACTGCAAGGGAGACCTTGCTTCAGACTTCGAGATTACAAACATTAGAGTGATGCATTATTTTTGGGTATTAGAGGTGTGGTAGGAGGAGGCGCATATCTTTCTAGGAAAAGAAAAGTATGAAGAAAACATTTTGATGAGATTTCATATGGAGGATTGTAGTCCCATGTCCACGCCTATTATTACCATCTAGAAGAAGCTTCATACTTTTGAGTTTGAGTTTTTTGATCCAATGATGTATCATCAATTGATAGTCTCATTGATGTATCTATTCAACACTAGGCTAGACATTTGTTTTTCAATCAGTACTCTCAGTTAATTTATGGTGGAGCCTAGGAGAGTGCATTGGATAGATATAAAAAATGTGCTTTGGTATCTACAGGGGAAAATGGATTATGATTTGGACTATTTTTGTGGGGATGGATTCAGGTTAACTAGCTATATAGACTCAAACTGGGAAGGATGTGTTGGTGATAGGAAAATAAATTCCAGGTGTTGTTTCAGGTTGGTTCGAAAATTGTATCATATTTCAACCAGAAATAATAATCAGTAGCACTGACTTCTACCAAGGCAGAGTATATAACAACTAGTCAAGCTAGTTGTGAGGCCATTTGGACTCATAAGATGTTGGTGGGATTATTTGGTCAACATTTGAGGCCTACAATGATCTATATGATAATCAAAGTTGTATAAAGCTCATGAAGGATCCATTTTTTCATGATAGGTCAAAACACATAGGGATCATGTACCACTTCATACATCACTATGTTTAGAAAGGGGAAATGCAACATGAGTATTTATCTATTGATGAGTAGGAGGATGATATTCTCACGAAGTCCTTTCCAAGAGGAAAGCATGTCTATTTTAGAGACAAAATGGGAGCGGTGAGAAAAAAATTCCTCGATAAGGGGCAGTGTTAGAAAAAGAGTACCAAGGAAGAATGTTCCTAAGGCTTGGGGTCTAGCCTAGGAAAAAGTTTCCTAACATGACCCCCTTGAATTAATTTTATGAGAACTAAAGTTGAAGCGACTTTATAAGTTATAATGTCATAAAGTGACTTTTGAGTTAATTAATGAAAATGGAACTTAGGGGATAAAGTGACTTATGTTTCAATGAGAGATTAAATCCCCACCCTTGATCTCAATGGATAAGATCTAAACTCAGCCATTGGATCTTATGGCTAGGTATCTCTTCATTATGAATGAACAAGAAAGAAAAGTAAAGGGGGAAGGCACCATTTGCATACTTTCTTCACGATATTTGAAGAGGAGAAGGAGGTTGAGAGGACAAAGTGCAACAGAGGAAGGAGAGTACAACATGTACAATAACAAGGCTATATAAATGAATTCCAAGGCATAGGCAGAGTAGGCTTCCATGAATTTTGAGTACAAAATTCAACGCATTTATTTTTGTAGACATAGCAAATGATTTGAGGCAGTTTGGGCTGCATTTATTTCTGCCTGATGGTATTAGAAATTGAGGACACTGATAGGAATTTATTATTATAAAAAATGGCATGAAATTCAAATTTATGGGATACATTTAATGTAGTCTAATAGATACATAAATCAAGGAACAATGTTGCATGAATTTTGACATAGTCAGCATGAATTTTTGAGTGAGTTGGGAATGAAAATAAAGGGAATCAAATCAGATTTATTGTAGCATGTCAGAAATATAGACCAATTTTATTTTTCGAGGGGTGTAATGCATTTTTTCTTTCAAGGATTTTCCAGGATCATTAGACCAATTTATTTTATTTTATTTTATTTTTTTATTTTTTTTAAATTGTGTGTTTTCTAGTGTTATTCTCAACAAAAGTGAAAGAGTGGAGTAGGCTCATGTGTTTCTTGTTTGAAAAATATCCATGTTTAAGACAACAACATAAAACATGTGGGTTGTGCGTTAAACTTGATGTGATTTTATAAAACTCGAAACCTGGTTTGACTTGCAACAAAAATTCTACACCATGTAATTATAAGTGGAAAATTTGGTCATTTAGAGTTGAAACGACCCCTCTTGGCCTCATCCATGTAGAAGTTTTCCTCCTTTGGGGTTTACTCAATGTAAATTTGAAAATTTCAATTTTTTAACTTAGCTTACAAGCATTTTGTGGGCGCCAAGTTACTTATTTTGTGGAAGACCAAGGGGGAATTTTTCAAGAGCCTCGTCTATAAATATAGGCCTTCTCTTCCTTGGAAAATCATTGTGAGCTTGTTGAGATCTATCAAAATGTGGATTTTTTCATGATACAAAAGGCTTTACATGTGGATTTCCTTTATTTGTTTTTGTTGATCAAATATTTTTCAAAGGAAATTTTTGGAGAAACACAGAGTTACTACAAGGCTAATCTAATTGATCCAAGAAGTCTTGGAAGAGGAGTTCTAGGGTTCAACTCACACATTCTCTTAATTCATTCAAGGTATTTTTATTCTCTTTAGGGACATGATTAGCTTTCACTTCTATATGTAGATAACCTTATCTTTAATAATTGTTGATTGCTTGGTTGGAGGAGTCCCTTCTTGGAAGGCCCTCATAGTAGAATTTTGGTTCTATTGCTTCTTATTTTGGATTCTATGGTTGTAAGGCTTGGTGTTCCACATAATATTCCAAAACCTCAAGCATTGAGATGCCAAATCAACAAAGGACATAATTCCATGGCTTTAACTCCCCTTGAAGAAAGATCATATCCTTATTCCAACAATTTGCAATCATTTTATTTACAAAATTATATATCAAAATCTCTTATCTTTTTGTAAATTTGTAAGTAGTCTTAAATATAAAAACCCTAAAAGAATGATATATTTCAAAAAATCAGATTGTTTCTTATAATAAATCCAAAAAATATTTAGATAGTGAATATATTCACTCAACTGTGATTTACATTGCATTTATTGATTACATCATTGGTAAAATCACTGCAAAATTTGCAATTTTGGGAAGCCCTAAGCCCTAAGGTTGTACAACCCCCATTGATTTGCCTTGTATTTTGTAATAATTGTATTTTAATATGTTTTAAAGCTAGTTACAGGTCCTATAAATAATATACAATAATTGGAAGTGATTGGAGGCCAACCCTTGCCTTGGGATTTGTGAAAACCAAGATACAATCTTTGTACCCATTGAAATTGATATAAAGAGGCTTTTCATTGACTAATTATTACTATATTTTTCCAGTTTTTGTAGTTGGATTTGTTTATTGATAAAGGAATATCCACATATGTGAGATTTCAAATGTTTTGAAGCTAATCACAGGTCCTAGAAATAATCTACAATAATTGGAAGTGATTGGATGCCAACCGTTGCCTTGGGATATATGAAAAGCAAGTTACAATTTTTTTTGCCCATTGAAATTGATATAAAGAGGTGTTTCATTAACTAATTATTACTATATTTTTCAAGTTTTTGTGGTTTGAGTTGTTTATTGATAAAGGAAGATCCACGAATGTCAGATTTACTGTCGACATTTCAGAGCCACATGTAGAGCAAATGAAAAAGAGAGAGTGAGAAGTGTGAGTACTCTTGGGCTCTAATCTAGATGAGTAATTTTGATTAAAAATATTGGTTATTACGTTTTACATATGTTTCTTTTTTTAATTAAATGTAACAATAAATGAATAGGTTGTCCCACCTCCCTTATACTTCAGATAGGTTGTTCAACCTCCCTTATATACTATTTGGAATTTTACATGAATCAAGTCAAAGTAGTTAAGGTTTATAGGGATGGGTATGGGTATAGATGTAAATGAACCAATTTCAAACTTACATGTAAAAAGGGTGTATGCATACTAGTCAATTCAATTAAGCTTTATAAATTATGGAGAGAGAAAAATAATAGAAAAGTGTTAAATAAGTTTTATCGCGTCAAATATTATGGGTTAGTTAACACTATGGATCTATAATCACCAATGGTAAACTCATGATCAACAAAATCAAGGTGATCATAATTAATATAACATTCTTGTTTTAATTTTTTTTTTGGGATAAACAACTACCCCTTTGAAGTTTATTAACAATGTATTCTAGAATATACCTAGCTTGTCTCTCTAAAGCAGGACAAAAATAAGTAAATGGTATTAATGGATGGAAAAGTATCCCATCAACCCCTCCTTCAAGTACACGCTTTAATGTCTAATGTTATAAGGCCAAATCGTTTTCCCCTCAGTCTTATCCAAACTTTAGGAAAATGGGTAAAAATTGGGGGAGCATGTGATAGGGTTTGTGCCTCCCATTGACACAACACTTCATGCAACTCATTTAATCTCAATCTCTTCACATTCTCTGAGTCCAAGGAAATGTCAATGTTTTGATCTCTGCTTAGATCTCACAATCCTACTATTGATTGTTCCAATTTCTCCAATAATTTTTAAGGTTAATGGATTATGGATTAGAATCACATGTGGGATTAACTCTAGGAATGTTAATTTTACAGTATCATATCAATCTCCTACTCTCAACCTGTTAATTCCCTACCACTTTAGGTTTTGTGGCCTTTGAAGGTGCTCTAAGTAGTTTCACCTGAGAATGGTCAACATCTCTACGCATCTTTGTGGCAGCGAACATAACTTTATGGTTTGTTTCTTCATCAGTTTCTAAGTGAGCTTTGGGAGTAGTGATTCCCTCTAGACTCGTCTAGGTTTTAGGTTCATTCTGGTGATACCATGTCAATTAGTCTTTGTTGATCACATTTTCATCTCTATGTTTATCTTTTTATGTTGGAGCTCCTCAAATTTGGTTTTCTTTATCCGTCTATCTAGTACTCCCCTCTTTTGGCTCATCTTTTTTGTCTTTGAATTCATCAAAGCCTCTTCCATTTCTGGAGTTAGATTTATATTTTGGTGTCTTTGTTATATTTACCCCTTCGTCAATGAATTTAGTTTGTCTCACTCATACTTGGGCCTGAATGTCACTATATTTGGATTTCTTTGGGTGTTCTCTATCTCCTTTAGTGAATTGTGGTTGTTTCCTCTCTGCCTGGACCATGTTGTCTACTCTTGTCCTCCTTCAGGAAAGTTTTTCCCTAGCACCTTTCTCCCATATCACTCCTATTATTCTCTAGCACCTATTGCGCATCATGCAAGAAGGAAAAGAGGCCTCCCATGCCATCAATCTGAGGATGTGGGAAAAAAGAGATAAAACTCCTCAAAATAGGGGTAACCTAAATTGTAGCAATTTTTCCCATCAAATTGAATCTCTACAATTGGAAACAATGGAAATTAATTGGAAGTTTCATAAGAAAATGACAACGTCTATCAACCTCCTTGAAATACAATCCTTGAAAGGAAAATTAGCTTGATAAGAGACCAAAATCGACGCTTCTTGACAACAGATAGAAGGTTTAAAGGTTCACCACCCAACCGATGATAATAAAACTACCAAGAAGAGTGCTTCCAATCAGCATGTGGGCAAACTACTACCTGATCCCAACTAGCTTCCCAAAGATGACCCCCCATCAATTCTTTGAAGTATTCCCTCTATAAATGTGTTTTGTTTCTCGGTCAGTTTTTCAAAGTTTATGCATGTAGCTCATTAGTAATAGTCAGATTACAATATAGCTAATTTGTAATTCTATAAAGATGCTCTTTAGAGGACCCACTACTAGATGAATTGTTGTTACTACTTCTCGAGTAATTGTTGCATTCGAGCGCATATTTTAATAGAATATATTCTCGCTTTTGTTAAAAGAAATATATTCTAGAATATAAAATGTTCCTTATCACTAGATATACATCCACACTTTACACTACTTACTAACCGAATCAAAAGAAGACATACCTATATATATCTTAGAGCCATATACCCATTTAAATATGTGAATAAATACAACTTCATACATAAACTTGAAATTGTGTGCTCAAATATGCAATGCTTAAAGCATCTATTTGCTTCATTACCCAAATCCTCCAAATACACTTACTAAGTACTTATCAATGGATTAGATATCCTATCACTGCATGCCTAAGAAAATGGTTTTTGATGCATCCACCTTTACTTCAAATACAATGAGCTAAATCAGGAACTTCTCAATTAAAATACTTATTCATTAGCTATAGTAATGTTGTCATGCGGAAAGAGTTATTTTTGCGGACAAACCTAACCTCCCTAGGAGTCTAAGACTCTCTAGTGACAAACAAACCAAACAAGAGCAATCCTCCTCTAAACACACATTATTCTATGAGAGATCAAGTGTTTTCCGATCTTACCTTAGGTCCAACACTTGTTGTAGCAGTCCAGCCTTGCTGATCCAGATGAGCTCCTCCTTCACTTTAAGACCTGCATACACTAACAAAGCAAACGATTACATAACACCTGAATATTTCATAAAACAAAGTATATTCATCACATAGACCAAGGAGTACATGAAATAATTCATTAACAACAAATCATTGAGAAGAATGGACT
Organism: Pinus taeda; assembly: GCA_000404065.3. Lineage (NCBI taxonomy): Eukaryota > Viridiplantae > Streptophyta > Pinopsida > Pinales > Pinaceae > Pinus > Pinus taeda. Next base: position 757 of record APFE031421043.1, on the reverse strand, counting down.
TATTTGTATTAAGGAAACAAAAAAGGAACCATTACAACCTGAGCCTTGGTGTTGTGCAAGCTCCTTCGAGGGTTCGGCAAGAGATTTCCTCTACTTTGACAAGCTCACCCACTTCCACTATGGCAACAAGGAAGGATGGTGATCTCTCCTCACAAGTTAACAATGGAAGTCCTAATTCCAGCAGCATTTACCCTTTGGAATGTTCAGCTTTCCACCTTCCCTCCTTTGGCCCAATGCCAGTATTTATAGTATTCTAGAGGAGGTTATTCAGTTCCAACATCAATGGGATACTCCCTCTTTTGGATGGGGTAGCTCCTCTCTTGATGGGATAAGCTCCTCTATCATAGGGGTGCATGAACCATCTGGAGGCGCTCAATACATGTCGAAAACTCTTCTAGAAGGCTCTAGAAGTGACCACAAGTAACTTTTTTAAAGATGAAACTTGCGCCTTTTGACCTTTACAGGGGTACGCACCCATCCTTTGGCTTACAGAGCGTACAAGTATGCAGGTACAATGAGTTTGGGATGCGTACACGCAGGCAAGGTAGAGAAAATCTGCGTACCCAGAGATAAACATGTTTTAGTGACTTTCTCTCTTTTTTGAAGCTTGACATGAAGAGTAGAGGTATTAGGCTTGACAAGGAGGATAATATGACTATTGATGGAGTCATATTAACTGCAGATAGTCATGGTGACAAATTTCAGTGTAACAGATTGCTCCCTAAAGTACGAAGCCTGTAATAGATAAGGGTTTTAT
>APFE031421042.1:131789-168791 GCA_000404065.3 Pinus taeda | reverse complement strand
AAGTTAAATTATACAAATATCACTAATACTAAATATATATATATATATATATATTAAATTTAAAGTCATAATATTAGGCCTAGATTTTTCCTTTATATTAATATAAAAGGTAATATTATTAAATTATTATATGATAATCAATTATCTATACATATATGTTAAAAAGTTAGGATCAAAATAAATAGTATAATTACAAAGGGAGTTAAAATAAGTTATAAATACTAATCATGCTAATAGCGATAATAATATTAATACACATACGATGAGAGAAAAACTAAAAATTAGAATAGAGATAAAATAAATCATAATAATAATGATACTACAAAACATAGATAAATCAAGAAAGCACGACCCCGAGGAGGGGGCAGAAAAGACCAACTAAGAAGAGAGCGCTAGAATCCAGCACCTACTAATTTTATAGCCATCATCCCTATTGAAATTGTTCGGCCTCTTTTATATTTTATTTTTCTTTTACTTAAACTATACTTGAAATAAATCTATTATATTTATTCACCACCCTTCAACATAAATAAACTACCAACTCTTACTCAAAAAACACATACTAACTACCATGTCTACATGTATCTTTCATAGAACATATAAACATAAAATTATTACACCTATAACTCATTCATAACCCATAGAAAATCCAAAGCATTTACTTATTTGAACTCTAAAATTATAGTAGGAGCAAGCTTGTTCTGACCAACCAATGAACTATTACCCTGCATAGTCCCCCGTGAGCCTCAAGCTATCCATCATATCAGGAACTTTTTTTTATCTTAACAATCTTCCTCCTTGGACTCCAAGCAGCATCCCGCTAGAATTGAGTTTTCTAGAACCAGTCTTTCTCTCCTACCGATACTCTTAGTTTTAGATTTCCTTTATCTCCAATTAGAGGATTTTTTTTTTTTGGGGGCAACTATCCTTTTTGAGACTATAAATGATTTATATATGTTGTCTAGTAGTTGTGAACCTAGCTACTCACATGGTGGCTCTTCTATTTTCAAAATAATAATAAGTAACAAAATTTTATTATTGTAATAAGTATTTATATTATCATAAAAAATGTTCAATTTTGATTTCTTCCACAATGCCATCATCCATACTTCTGAAAATAAAAATCATAAAATTCTACAATTATGTTCTTTACTTTTTTTTGTGACCCAGAGGAACACAAAAGTGCACTTGACACGTAACTAGGGGGATTTGAATCTAGGTCTCTCAAGTTTCAATGATTTCACATATCTAGGATTACCAATTGAGCTTTGCCCAGGACTTCTTTAATATATTTTAATAATTGGGTTCTAATTTTTAATTAAGTTTATAGGCATGTCTATTTCCAAATAGGGTTTCAAGAATTTTATTTTTTAATTACCAATAATTATACCAACATTCCTATCTATTTTGCAATAGCACTCTCAAAATGTTAATCTAATTATCAATAACTATTAAGTAGATTCTATGAATTTGACCTCCATTGGATATTCTAGAATATTCGTAGTATTTATGCATATTGATGATTGAAGGTTTAGATTTATCTCCAATGTACTTTGACCTCCATTGAATATTCTAGACTATTCCTAGTATTTATACATATTGAAGATTGAAGGTTTAGATTTATCTCCAATGTAGTTAGGCCCCTTCAATCCTTTTAATTAAAATAACTATTAAATAGATGGTATGAATTTGACCTTCATTGAATATTCCAGAATATTCTTAGTATTAGTAAGATTGAAGATTGAAGGTTCACATTTAATGTAGTTAAGCCCTTTCTACCATTTTCATTAAAAACACCATATGAAAGTTTCATATGAAATTAGCTATGGCTTCCTGGGCATAGTAAAAAAGCCTATTTATGGATTGAAAAAATGCATAATAAAATGGGATTCATAGCTAGGAATTGTGTTATATATTATATTTATTTTAATTAATAATATTACTAATAATAATTTAAAATAAAGTTATAATAGTTAGATTTTATGATTTTTTCTAATCTTCTAAATATGAGAAGTATCAGGAAGTGTTTTGACGTGATGCCTATTGGTGTTTACCAATATGGTTACCCTAGGTGGATGGTATAAATGACACTAGAATGTCCATGGAATGCTTTGTGTTAGTCATAGATAAAGGGTTCATATTTATCTCAAAAATAGTTATGTATTTTGAATTTAATTAGAAAATAAATACAAAATTAAGCTAAATCTGAATTTTTAGACATTTCTTATTCTTAGGCCTTGGTATTGGCCCAAAGCCTATTTAGATATTAACAATATCCAGGATAAAGTGGAGTTAATCTCCATGGTTAAATATCATTACATGTTTTCTTAATTATATCTTTCTAATATAAGATGCATTATAACTTAAGCATTTTGATGCTTATAATGGATTGATGCTTATAGATATTTACTACTCATTCAATTTATATAGCTACTCTAATTACCAATATATCTATCTTAATCGCATATCTACGAAGAGAGGCCAGGGTATCAAATCTTTGGATATGAAAACCACTTTTATAGTGGAAAAATGAAAAATATTTACACCCAAGAGATTTCATCTCTCTCAAAGTTTGATTACACCATGTGTAATTTTTCATTTTTTAAATTGCACTTTTGAATGCATAAATGGACACAATGCCTTAAAGCTCCCTTGGGCACTTTTATAATCTACACGTCCTAAACTTGCAATTCCAATAGCTATGACATACATTAGATTTTTTTTAATTAATATTTTTAAGCATTATATATCTATATTCAACACACAAATATATTCTATATCTACACATATTATCTATCTACATGCACATGAAGTTAATATTGAAATATATTTAATAAAGTAGATATTCAAATGTTTGTTTAAGACTTACACTAAGATATTAAATATCTTTTTGAATTGTGTTAATGACATCAAAATAAAAAAAATATTACCACATTTCTTCATATTGATTTGTAATATTGACAACAAAGACAATCTAACTAAAATTTATAATCATTTTAATTGAAACAAACTAGATATGTATACTTTTTCTTATTTTTACTATACCCCATAATAATAATAAAAATAATAATATATATATTTATAACTCTCACATGTCGCTCCGTGGAATGCACCTCTCATGAAATGCGCCTTTATGTGTAATTACTTATTTCATTTTTATCTATTTAAAAGTTTTTTTTGTCATTTAAGTTAAAAATATCACCTCATATAATGAAAAAACCAACCTATCAACCATAACAACATCAGTCATCCTTATCTTGATTGTTAATTGGCCAAATATTAGACAATCAAATAGACATAGGGCTGGGCAAATTGGCCAAATATTAAACAATCAAATAGACATAGGGCTGGCCATGTCTATCTAATTGCAGAATATTAAAAAAATATATTAAAAGAATCATCAATCAAAATAAGCTCAAGGCACAGCATAGATTGTAATTAATATGAACCATTTATGTTAAATATGTATAGAATATCTCAAATTTATATATATGTATATTTTTGAAATTAAATACTAGCATTTACTTCAATATCGACATTAAATAGACAGATACATGTCCCTTCGAAGCATTCACATGACCCTCACTCGAATGTACCTCCCTAGTTTATATTAATATTTTATATATATAACTCTCACATGGACCTCACTGGAATGCACCTATCAAGTTTATATATATGTATGTTAACTCTCACATGAATGCACCTCTCCTGAAATGCACCCCTAACGCGCAATTACTTTTTTTTTTTTTCCATTTAAAAGTTTTTTGCTATTTAAGTTAAAAAAATATCATCTCATATAATCAAAAAACAAACCTGTCAACCATAGCAACGTCAATCTTTTTTGCTATTTAAGTTAAAAAATATCATCTCATATAATGGAAAAACGAACCAGTCAACCATAACAAAACCAATGATGCGAATCATCTATGTTCATATGTGTAGAATATCTCAAATTTGTATTTTGTATTTTTATGGAGATTAGATATTAGCATGCACTGCGATATCGACATTAGCATAGACACATACATGTCTCTTCATAGTGGGGATTGCTCGCGCTTTCTTTCTCCATGTTGTTCAAAGCCATCCCCCAAACCCGCCGATTATCCAGACATGATCGACGAGACTTCGCTTGGAAGACAAGCCTCGCGTCATTTTGCTCGATATTACGGTTTCCCACGGTTAATGCAACACAAAGCGTTGCTAGGAAATGCATTCAACCCAACCTTGATTCACCATTAATTTTTAAAACAACAAATAATTAAAGCGGACATTCATAAATTTAAAACGATGAAAGAAAGTCTGGCTCTTTAAAGATCGAAGCGTTAAAAGATTAAACAAAGATCACAGAAGAGTTTAAAGATCGAAGCATAATCATTTTTTTTCATCAGTTACTGGACTAGTCTCGGCGGAACAAGGTAGAGCAACAAATGCCACTAGTTTTCCACTATTCACAAATATTTATTCTCAAACAAAGCCATAGCGAATTATTCTTATTTCTGTCCACAGTAGCTCCCATAACCGCAGAGGATCTACGCTGTCATACTCATATTTCTACATCAGTCAGCAGATTGGGCTTGGGGAAAGAGGACATCCAATGTTTTCCCTTATTCACATACAATTACTCTCGAATTAAACAGCAACGAATCATTCTTATTTATGTATAGAGTGTCTCCCATTATTTCCAGAGTGGCTCCCATAACTGCAGAGGATCTACGTAGTCTGAAACGGGCGAGTTCATACTGGTGTCTTCATTTGCTTCAATTGGCGGGATGTAAAAACTGAGCTCTGAGACTTCATGAGATCCGGAGATGATGGTTAAGAGATTTGCATATTGCTCAGTAATTGTGGCTACCTCTGCTCGTGTGGCAGCCAATTGCGATTGCAGCTCCGATACTTTATTCTGGAGATCATTGATTACTCCTACGCAGCCATAGACAGGATCTCGAACTCTCTCCGTCGCTTCGTACACCATGCTGTTTACAGCATCACCTCTCTTCTCGACCGCAAGATCCTGTAACACAGTAATGCATCACCACACTTAGCTTTTGCAAATCTGAGGGCGTTGAGATAAGTACGATCAGATCGAATCGCACGTAGAGAAGCATAATTAATACTCTCCAAACACATATTGATGCCATTGGAGAAGATGGTATATTCTGGGAAAATAATTGAATACAAATTTAATGCACTTCAAAATTGAAGTGTATAACGGGAAGAATGAGAGTTTTTCATTTTTTATAATGTAATGTGTCATTTTGTTAAACATGTTATTTTAAACTAAAGATTAAATATTCTCAAGAATGATGTGAATTATAATATAATAAAAAGTAAAAGTAAATATATATGATCGGCTAATTTTAATTAAAAGTATCAATGATTTTTTTGATACTACAATTTATTTTTGATAAAAGTATTTTACAACCTTAAAAATATAAAGTAGTTAAAATAAAAATATTATATTTTATTTTTAGATATAAGGAAAATGTATGATTTTTTTACTTTCAAATATTCCAATACACAACTTAAATATACTATTTTAATATCCATGTTAACTAATTTCATTGAACATCAATTATATATATGATGATGATGATGATATTGGTCTATCAGACCTAAAGAAACAAATTATTTATTTTGATTTAATATTTTATTCTTATGCTCAAAAAGCTTGGAGAGAAGCCTCCCGAGCTCACTATAATTTTCACATTGTAAAAGGTTAGGAAGGTCAGTATTGTAACAAAGATTGTGAAACTGAGATCTATGTGGTTGTATGCCAGGCACTCTAAGAGGAAGTGGTTTTCATCCTGGATGTTCCTTTATATATATATATATATATATATATAGTTTTAATGCTACCCATCCTACAGAGATGTGCTATTTATTCAATTCTTAATATAAAATTAATATGTAGTATAAAAAAAAATTATAGTAACACTTTGCAATTTATTTTTCTATAAATAGCAATTTAAAATTATAAATATTATGAATAGTTGAGAAGATATAATGTGTAAACATTGCTCATTGTATTGTTAATAATGAAATGTAATACTAAATTATAGGGAGTTATGGTTCCACAAGACACTAGATGTTGGGCAAAATGCATTTATGAGGTTGGTAGAAGTGCTCCTTCTTCTAGTTATTGAAATGAGGGGGTAAGTACATTCATGTATCATGTGCGTCAGAGAGTCAACTTCATTAGTTGTGTTCGCATGGACTAGGTACAATCATTTTTGGGAAGAATAATAATCTAACAACTATCAAAAGAAGATGAAATAGAAGTGGGTAATAGAAGAAGATATACAAGCATAAGGAAATGAAAAGAGACATAGTCTGGTGATAGGAAAAATAGGAAATTATTACTATTTGTGGAGAATATATTTATAAAGATTGTAATTAAATTGAGAACTAGGCTAGCATTACTATTAAAAAGTTCTTATTGAGAAACTTATCCATAATATTAGTTAGTGTGAGCAATGTTCTACCAATTAAATTTCTTGAATACCCAATTGAGATATTCCTAGTTAATATTATGTTGGAACCCTAGAAGGAATGCACATTGTCTAAGAAACTACCATGAAAATAACGAAATCTCATCCCTTGGATTATATAGAGTAATATGAAATAGAGACTAGTGGTTAGAATTATTATCGGAGTCATTTCACTATGTTTTTATTGGATACTACGCTATATATATAAAGTATATGTTTTTATTGGGTATTAGGCTATATATAGAATATAGATTCTTATAATAGCTTGTTCATCCTCGTCAATTCATATCGTAACTTAGTGGTGAATTTATATTAAATATTTAGAGCCACGAGATCTATAACTAGATAAAATATCTAATGTATACAAGTGGTTGTGCAAACCATAATTAATATGAGTGATATGATTACTATGTCAATTATTGTGTCAATGATTTTTATGAACGATATGTTTAATTCATGGAATATGTATTATATATTGTTATGGATGTTTAGCTCATTTGTGTTCACGAGTTGAAGAATTATGAAATGGAGTTGTCTATAATGCGACTTTTTGGAGATTCCAGTGACGGAATCCGGCTGAAGAAATTGAGGTTAAATCTTGATTTGTTGCAGTTAAAATGGTTTTTTAACTGCATATTTGGATTCAGCACCCTGAAAAATCCCTGGGACACTTTGATTGTGCAAAAACTAGCTATCAAACTTGCGATTCCAATAAATTACTGCCGGATTTTGACTGAAAAAAGCCACCGGAAAGGCTTTCAAAAAATCGCATTATAGACAACTGCTTATGAAATATGCACCTGAGCAATATGATATGTATATTTCTATACCTAAAAATGTAGTAAGTTAGTGGTAACAAGCCCGAACAATAAAGTTAGATACACTAAAAAGTAGTACTACAAGTCAGGTTCAACATTGGAACTATATTTGTATGCATAAAGATGCTACTAGACAATCCGGAACAAGGCGCCATTCCTCTTACCCTTCTGCCATTCCTCTTACCCTTCTGCCCTCACAAAGTCCGAGGCCGCGAAATATAAAAGGAATAAATGCATTGGGAAAAAAGAAAGGTTTTACGTTCGAAACAAAGTTGGAAGATTTACCGAAAGAAACAAACCTTTTCCCTAAAAAACCATTGGAGTGCTGCCTTATCAAGTTAGTGGTAACGAGGCCTAGCAGTAAAGTTGGGTACATTAAAAAGTAGTACTAGAGGTCAGGTTCAATACTGGACCTATATGAGCCCAATACCAATGAAAATTTGATAAATTTGCTGTTATAAAGCTTTCATTTACTTGATCTTGGAGTAGATGGGAAGGTTGCAGTAAAATTCACAAATTTTAGGTGAGTTAGGTGTGAATGACAAATGGCTGTCATATTCAAGGGAATACGATGGAATTGAACCATTAGAATCTAAGTACATAGTTTTTATGGTGATAAAAAACATGAAAAATTTTGGATGGAAGAGAAAAAGTATTTTTTTTGAGAAATTACAAATAAAATAAAAAAATATGTTTTAAGACAAATTATGTATATTTGATAATGTAGATTGTATCTTTCATGGGGTATAACCAGGTTTTCCATGACCAAGCCATGATAACAAAGTATTCGGGTGTTAAAAATATTTTTTATGGATCAATGGTGTGGATCATATTTGATTTTAAAATAAGCAACCCAAATTCAATTCATGTTAATGTTGAGCCAAAAATTCTTAAGTTTAATGACTAGGAGTGTTTTTAAATTCATCAATGGAATTTTTATAAAGTTGTAAATGAGGTTTTTCTAAAATCACCCAGAGATACCATCCTTCTTAAACCACTAAACATATCAATTTTTTCCAAAAATCAATAATGAAAAGCAGTTTTCGAAATTACGGAAGAAACATGATGATTTTCAGAAAATTTCAAGGAGAACAAGTTCTTAATAAAATGTCAAAAGAAATTTTGGCGAAATTTTCAGAGCGAAAAATACTTTGTAATTTTTTTCGAAAGAGATAAAAAATGGAGTTATAATGAGTTGGAAAAAACAAATTCAAAGAAATTTTCTGAAAATGTGAAATGAAAGTTTCGCGAGTTTGGTGAATCGTCCAAGAAATGCTAAAAATAACTTTTAGTAAATCAATTGAAAGGGGACATTTGGTGAGTATTTCAAATTTCGCTGGCATAGTTTTGTGAGTATACCAAAAGGAATCTTTTGGATGAAGTTTTGGAAACCCGTAATGGAGACTTTTCGGCAATAGCAATCAAGAATTTTGGGGAAATAGTCGATTTAAACACGTGGGAAAATCACTAACATAAATTTTCTAGGAAATCATCGATAGAAGAATTGGGCCCACCACCATGGGAGAGATTGAGACAAACTCCTAATGGATGGATTTTGTTTGCTATTAGTGAAATATTTCACCAACCACTAATGAATGTTGTTTTCAATTGCCAATGCTGAAGTTTTTCACCTATTGTTGATGAAAATATTAATATTATTAATATTATGTTGAATGAAGAAATCGTGTGATAGTAAATAAGTGTTTTCTTTACTTAACTCGTATAATATTAATATTATTAATATTATGTTGAATGTTGATGAAGAAATCGTGTGATAGTAAATAAGTGTTTTCTTTAGTTCACTCGTATGGTTGATAACATGGTTGAAGATAACTACATATAAATGCCACATCATCCCTATTTCATGTCATGGTATTTCATTTATATGCAACATTAAGATGACCATTATTTTTTATTTAAAAGAAGTTAGGAGGAGCACACTTATTTTGCTGAATTAAATTATCCTTAAATCAAATTAAAATTTTGGTCTACAAAAATTTTAGTTAGATTTAATGATGAATTTTGTTTTAATCTATAAAAAATTTAAATTTAACAAAACACTAATCTTTAATCCTTAATAAATTTAAGGAAACACTAATCCTTAATCTTTAATAAAAGCCATGTTATTGATGATTTTTTTTTACAATAAATCATAACTGTAAAAATAAAAATCATAACTGTTTGGAGTGGAGGTTCCAAAACAAGTAATGGAAAATAATTTGAATCCACATTTTCGATATTTTAATCCTTAATCTTTAATAAAAGCCATGTTATTGATGATTTCTTTTTACAATAAATCATAAAAGTAAAAATAAAAAATACGGAAAATGTTTGGGGTGAAGATTCAAAACAGGTAATGGAACATAATTTGAATCCACAATTTAGGGATTTTTTAAATATTTAAAAGTAACTCTAAATAAAATATTTAACAGTAACCCTACATCACAACTATTAAAAATTTCATTTACATGTCATTTTACCCATTTTCATATTTAAAAAAAATGTCTTTACTAATTTTTCCCAAATTATATTGTATACTTATCTTACTCTATTTTTTTCTCAATGTTTTTACTGGAAAAAATTCCAAATCTAGATAAAGTATAAAAAATGAAATGTTGACAATTCGATGATTACGAAAAGTTTGAATTATCCAACATAACACCAATATGAAATCTAATATGTATCATATGCATTATCTAAACATAATACAAAGCATTTTCTAGTTTCTAATTTTTTTTGTTCTACATGTGCCGATGGTTGGCCGTTTGCCATTATGGTTCTAGTTAAATAAGTACAAAATTGGTGAGTGGTTGATTTTAGAAAGTTATAATTTTAAGTAAAAAAAACAGGATAAAACATGGGTATAGTCACTCGAAAACTAAATTAGAGGAGGTTATTCTTTAAGACTCTTAACCTTTCCTCATGCGTGTGTGTTCCTCGTAAATTAAGATGAGGAATTCATTGTATTCTAATTAACGAAATATTATGTAACGCGCATCGCTTTAACAATAAATGCTTCACACACACACTCTAAAAATATTGGTATTAGAAGAAAAGTTTTAATTAAGAATCGAGGACTAGGTGATGGATGATACATAGAGTTCTTGTTACTCGAGAGAGAGATAATGTCATGGGGTGAATATTAACATAGTTCATGTAGAAATAAATTTTAATGGATAAAGGAGGAGTGCAGACTTTAATGTCGATTGAGATCATGAAGAGCTTACAAAAGGAATTATAGATATATAAAGTAGGTAATGATTTTTTTTTTAAGATATTAGGAGGAGTAGAAACAAATTAACATTCTCCAACTATAGGGTCTAAACAACCCATAGAGGAAAACTGAAAAGGAATCTAGCACAAGATATGCAATTAGTCCAAGATTTGCAACCAATAAGAGATATCATGAAAGGAGAGATGAACAGAAAGTGTTTGAGAACTTAAGAAGTGTTAGTAGATATTATAATTTAATAAGGAATTTAATGACAACATGTCATTATTTTTCAATGTTAGAGAGTATCCCAATTTTTGCTCCTATAAGACATCAAAGAAACATGATTAAGATGTATTACTTGTGAGGGGAACATAAAAAGATTGGGCCACATACATTTGATGGAGAGCATAGGAGTCATGAAAATTTTGAAGCATGGTTATTGGATGTGAGAATATATTTCCACCTTCATTATTATTCATCTAGCCTTGAAACAAGGATTTTCATTTATCATCTATAGATAAAAGTGTCCATGTGGTGGGACCAACTAAAGTAGGTTAAGAATCATAAGAGAGTTTATTGAAGGCATTTTAAGAATTACTTCAAAAATAAATATAACATTGTGATGACGAGAAGATGTTACAATTCTTTGTGATCAAGCTACAAAGCATGACCATGGAATATTATGAGATAAAATTCCTAAATATTTTGAGGTATGTTGATTCCATCAAAGATGAAAAAGTGAAAATAAAACTTGTTTTTAGTGGTATTCCATTATTCTATAAGGAAAAAATCCAATTCAATGAATTAAGGACTTTGGAATAAACTCTAAGGAAGCAAAGGTATTTGTATGAGTAGAATAAATGTAAGATGGATTTTTAAAAAGCTTCAGATCACAATGATAAAGGAAGAATAAATAATATAAAGAAATTATTCAAGCCATCCTCCTTCAAGAATAGCTCTCGGGCTTATCATCAATGAAATATCATACAAAGTGAACCTAAGATGATAGTTTCATTATGGAAAGGGATAAGGAAAGAATCCACAAGGTGTTGGGGATTATAGGGAGACCACATGTATAAAAGCATTCCCCACAAGGGAGACATGATGAGGAATGTACAAACAATATAGGAAGATCGGATAGCAGGAGACATTGGTAGAACCCAACAATGCATTTATGCAACATTATATAATAAATAAACATAATATTAATCTCACTTGATTTTAGTGGAAAGTAATTTTGATAAATAGTCCATATTTATTTTAATTGATTCTAGAGTTAGTAATAAGAATATGGGTGATAAAGTTGAAAGGTTTAAAGATAAAACATGTAAGCATGAAATGTCCTGGGAGGTCCACCTCACCACTTGAACATGAACTTGTCAAGGATTTCCTAGTGAACATGAATTTATTGGTACTAATATAGATTTGAACATCATACTTCTTGGGTCATATTATCTCTTAATTTGTATGGATTGGTTTAAAAAGCATAACATTGAGATAGTTTATTAGGAAAAAGCTTTCACGTGATTTGATGATGAATGGAATTCAAGGATAGTTTACAGTATTCCAAGCCCTATACCGATTAGAGATATTTGATATTTAAAAATGAGAATATATTTCAGAATGGTTGCATGATATATGTTGCACAAATGGATGATCAAGCCAAGGATAAGAAGAAAAACCTTGAGGATTATCAAATCTTAAGAGAATACAAATATTTTTTTAGGGAGCTGCTAGGATTTCAAGCAAATAGAGACATTGATTTCTCTATTGACTTGATTCTTAAGGCTCCCCTAGTGTACCCAAGACTCCTATAGATTAAGCACATCAAAGATAAAGTCATTGTGGATGAATGTTAGGTCGCTATACTACAAGTGTAGCTCCTTATTTTTATTAATGCAACATCCTTATTGTATTGTTGTTCCCATGTAGTCCACATATTGTTATTAATGTACCCATAGAATCCCACTATTGTTATTGTTGTGCCCTTACAATATTTTTTTTGTAGGCTCTGATTATATTGTTACCCCTTAGACTCCTATATATACAAAGGAGGTCTTGTCATTTGTATCATCCAAGAATTGTTCATTTGTGCAATGTAAAGGAGTTTTACCCCTCGAAGAGGGTAATTTTGAAGTCATTGATCTATATCTTCTTCTATTTTGTGAACTGGTTACATAACATTGTGTATCAGAGGGTTTCCTACTAGGTGTTTCCATATCTTTCTTTCTAGGTGTTTCCATTTTACAGTAGCATCCAAAACTACTCAAGCATTCAGGACAACACTTTTTTGAAGGAGAGGGGCATGTTAGGTACCTATATTATTAATGTATCCTCTTATTGTTATTAGTGAATCCCCCTTATTGTATCGTTGTGCCCATGTAGTCCCCATATTGTTATTATTGTGCCCCATAGAAGCCCACTATTGTTATTATTCTACACTTACAATATTATAGTTTTGTAGGCTCTAATTATATTGTGACCCCTTAGACTCCTATATATATAAAGGATTCCTTGTCAATTGTATCATCCAAAAATTGTTCATTTCTGTAACATAAAGGAGGTTTGGCCCTCGAAGAGGCTAATTTTGAAGTCGTTAATCTATCTCTTCTTCTATTTTGTGAGTTGGTTGCATAACAATGCATATACAAGAGGTTTAGAGCAAGGGTTATATATGTTTGTGTGTATCCTCTTGGGGTGTGTCAATGCATTTTTTAACAAATATGGATGTAATTATGAGGTTGTGTATTGACTTCAAATTTTTTGACAAAGTGACCATAAATATCAAGTATACTTTGTAATTTTGGGATCATTGTTAAAGTAGAATGAAACTCGTTCCCTTCTTTCTTGAATTTATCTCGACAATACTAGAGCATGTGGTTCTTCCTCTTTTTAATCATGTTCCTTTGATAGGTTATATTATTCATCCTGCAACTTGAACTCCACAAATTTGGTTCCTTTTCACTTGTTGGGACTTCTTATTTGGCAACATTCTTAACCTCTCAAAACAAAACATCTTAACTATATAATAACTTCATAGTTTCTAAATCCCAAAACTTATAACCATTTAAACCATATCTATAAAAACTACATATGCACTTTTTAGTCTTATTATCCAACATACTGCTATTTTTATTTGGAGCATATACATATGCATTAGAGCTATAAAATATAAGATGTTTAAGAAAGGATTTCGTAGTAGGCTATGGTTTATGCAGAGAGTTATCAAGAAATCTTGATGAGGGTGATATATTTACTAGGTAACATATAGTACCCATATCCTCTTCCCAAATTGTTTTTCATAAATTAGCACCATTGAGCATGCTCCTTATTTGTTCTATCAATTTATTGTTCATCCTTTCTACAACCCAATTTTATTAATATGTGTATGTTATAGCCTTCTACCTTGATACACCACACTATTTAAGGAATTCCCTAAACTCATCCACACAAGATTCCCCATTGTTGTATATCCTTAACAACTTTATTTTCTTATCTATCTAGTTCTTCACAAGAGGCTCAAATTATTTAAATTTCCTAAACAGTCATATTTCATCTAAAGGAAACATGTATCCTCAAGAATTCATCTATGAATGATATATACTGTTGATATATTTTTAGTGATGGAATCGGAGCAGGTCCAAGAACATCAATATGTACTAACTCTAGAATTCCATTATTCCTTATAATGCTTGTTGAGAATCTTACTTAGTTATATTTACCATGAATACAATATTCATAGAAATAATGATCTACAGTGAAATCATACATACCTTCAACGATACCTTTACTTTGTAGTGCTTAAAGGCCCTTCCCTTGTCTTTGATGCCAAAACATTTTCTTTTCTCTAGATAAACTACTACTTCTTTCTCACCATTAGTAACAATAAAATTCTTACACCCATCATTAGCAATGCTTCCAAATAGCCTATACAAACTTCTAGTCCGAACTCCCTTTAGAAATATAATTTCTCCTTAAACCATCCTCAAAAATTTATTTTCTAACATAATAGTTACATCTACATCACTCGTCCTTACATATATCGAGTTTTTAGCTAGCCTTAGTATCTAGAACATCGTGTAGTCTTCTAACCATTCCACCCATACATATTAATCTGACCTTTCCTTCTCCTTTTTTCTTGGTTATTGAGTCATCTCCAAGTCAAACATCAACTCCATCATACCTTTTGATCTATAAATTGTCATGGATATTCCACTAGATAATTAGTGAGAAGTAATTTGATAAAAAGTATACTTGAAATTTGAAATATTTACTACAAAATTTATTTCTTTAGACATATGGATTTATTAAGTTACTATTCTCATGTATGCAATATAAAAAAAAAAACTAGAAGATAGAAAAATGTAAAAATAAAATCACTCACAACCATAATAACACAAGATATGATATAGGAAAACCTTTGAGGACAAAACCCAGCTAGAAGGTTAGGCTACTCTACTCTCTCTTTATTTGAGTGCATATGGATAGAGGTACAAATAAGTGAGGCATGTTTCCTATGGAATATTATAGTACACAAACCCTATTTGTTTCTTATCTCTCTCTATCCAATATTATATACTTTTCTCATCTATGGAACAAAATGCACTCCAATAGAATAAAACGCCTTTTCCCGCCTAGTGTTTGGGTTATATTACAACCAAATATTTAACTAGGGGATAAATTTGACCCCTTAAACCCTCAATGTGATTTACAAGCTAACCCTCCTAGATTATTATTCGTAGTACCCATGTGGCTTGCCATTTTTCCCTGAGTAATAGGGACTAAAGTGGCATCCTATTGAATTATGGTTGTCAATTTCCAGAGGTTAAATTGTTGGAGACATAACATTCCCACATGAGCTCTGATTAATAAAATTATCGCATTGTACAAAACGTACTAGTGTGTAAATTATGCAATCTAAATCCATAGTAATATAGAGACCTAGATATTTTTTCATTGAAGTCCTTAAAATGACTCTTGAATTTTTTCACTTGAGATTTTCCAAACTCAGACCTCTAGTAAAAATGACCCTGCAAGTTTATTCCTCCAAATTTTCCACTCTAAGAGAATCAAGATGGAGGAAAAATAATATATTGATCCAATTTGGGTCAAAGCTCCCCATTTTGGAGGCTTTAGGTCTAGAGATTATTTAGTAAATGTGTTGAGGAAAAATTTCCTCTAGTATCTTCCTCAATTATGATTTTGCCTTGCCTATAAATTTTCTTTACAAATCAATCTATGAAAGGTCATGTTACCCATATCTTATAGTTGTAGAGCTCTTCATCAAAATTGTATCATCTTTCAACTCTACCTGAGAACCTTTTGTGAAACCCTCTATAGAAAGTGAGACTTGTTACTCTTCTTGGTCTAACATATAAGGCTCATAGAGTTTCAAATTCTATACATTCACCATTGAATAAATGCACATGTGTGGGGTAGACTCAATCTATAGGTGTTATCTCCCACCTTCTCTAATATCTCAAAGGAACAATATCATAGATAGTTTATGTTATTACCAGGAGCATGTAGCTTCTCCTTGTGTAATTCTAACCATACATTACCTCCCACATTGAATTAATCCTCTGGATTGTGCTGACCATACCTAGAATTTTGTTTTTCATGTGACCATTATAACATCTCATATACTTTATAGTTAATTTTTCCTAATCTTCTCAACAATTTTTTTCTTCCATTATGGAATCCCCGATGATATCCTCCCTCATGCCTCCTTGTGATGCATAAGAAATATCCAAAAGTGAAGGTGGAAAGTATTCAAAATAGGTTTCAAGTGGTGACCTACTAGTAGATGTGTGGACTGCTCTATAAGAATAGTGGTGTACATATACCATATTTCCATCCCAAATATTTAGATTCTTCTAATTGTAACTCATCAAAACCTATTGCTAGGAGAATATTTCTGAGTAGATGAGTAAAAATGTACTTTTATACGGCTAGTGATGTATCCATCTGAAATGAAAAAAGAGAATAAAAAAAGATCCTAAAACCCTATAATCTTCATCTTCAATCCTCATATCTACATAAATCTATTAGAAACATGCAAACAAAATTGAGAGGATCCAAGGATATATATGCCAAAGTTGCATATATAACACCCAATGGAAAGGAAAAAAATATTATTATTATTTGCCTAAGGAGAACAATGTAGACACAAGTTTCTGACTTCCTCCTCCATGTAAGAGTTCTTTTGGTATCCCTACACTTAAGTTGGTTATCTCCCTCTTGATTTTGGAAGAAGATAATGGATGTTGAACTCACAATGGGGAGAGAAAAAGTAACAAGATCTTAGTGATGATGATAATGATCATGCATGTGTAGTAGGGAAAAATCTCTCTAGTTATAACAAATTGATTGGATAAATCTACATCTAGTCAAACAATAAAACCTTATTAGACAAAATCAAGATCTAACTATTATGAGTATTTTATTTTATTTAGGAGAGGAAGATATTATTGAATGGCAAGTTATATTTATTACTAGTAGAAAAGTACATCTAATTCTAGTAGAACTACATCTAATTCTACCTCATCAATAATATTAGCAATGACAGAAAATTCTACATCAATTTGTATGGTAAAAAATTTGATTTATGTGGAGTTTATTTAGTGAATCAAAATCAAATACATTTTGAAGGATTTTAGGATCAAAGATAAGCCCATATCTAATAAAAATTATGTCCTTTGAAAAAATTCACTAAATAACCTCTCGTTCTAGCCTTGCTATTGGTTGTGCATTGAATGACACATTAGCAAAATATTTTCTCATGCAATCTGCAAAATAGGGGTCGAAAGAACCAAGAAAATATACCAAACCACAATGAATTTGACGACATTGGCCGCATGGTGCCTCACTTGGCTTGTTCTCAAGAAAACTCGTGTTTTATTTTTTTCAAATTCATTTTGATTTGATCACAAAAAATATATGAAGTTAACTATTCAAAATTATTGTCTATTTCCTTTGATCTCTTTCTGAAGGTTCATACAAGCAATATTGGTGAAGTTTGACCAACAAAAATCCATGGAGGAGGTTTCTGAAACAAGTCCTATGTGTCCAATTTCTTTCTAGAATGGTGATACTACCTCAGTCACAGAGAAAAGTACAGAAACTTGAACTGAGCTATAGAAACTGATTTGGAAAATTTTCATTAGTAAAAACAAACAAAATTTCTCTTAATTAATTTTTAAAAAGGAAATAATAATAATAAACCTTGTAAACATGTATGAGAAAGTTTGGTGCATTTATGAAGAAATATTGTTAAGAATGATGACAGTTAGTGAGTGGAATGATGTGAAAATGAATGGTTTGATAATAAAAAATAATGACAAGTTGGAGGCCCAACAACTATTTCACATGAATATGCCTTTGATATTGTCATAATACATCCTTGAAGTCTTCATCCTCTATTTATGCCCCTTTATATGCATTATTGATGAAAGGATCCATGTGCTTAAGAGTTCCCAAAGCTTTGATATTTGATGTGGGTGGCCTTAAAAGCATGTTGACCAACTTGTTTATGTTCCCCTTCTTGTACTTGATCACTAAATCAAACTATTTTAGAAACCTCATCTACTTGTAATCATTGGTCTATTGTTGTTTAATCTAGGCTTACATGTACTATAGTGGTTGGTGATATATGTTGATTATTTTCTCCTTTCCCATAAGATAATGTTTCTAGTTCTTCATAACTTTTCCAAAGGCATATAACTCCTTGTCATATGTACAATACTTGATAACCTCACCATGAAATACTTCATAATGGTAGAATATGTGCCTTCCTCCCTACACAAGGACCAATCCCATAGCACATCCACACACATTTATCTCCACTTTCAAGGGTTTCTACAAGTTCGGTAATGCCATAACTACATCTTCAATGATACAATCTTTAACTCAAAGGCCCTCTATTGGCCCTTCCGCACTAGACGCCCTTTCTATTCACTATTATAGTGTGAATTGGTGTTGCTACTACTGAAAACAAGGCTATGAATTTACTCAATTATTGTGTTTCCCCAATCAAGCTTCTAGCCTTAGAAACATTACGATAGCCTACTTCATGATGGCCTCCATCTTAGTTGAATATATACTTAGATCCCCCTTACCTATCACATATCATAGATACACAAAACACTATTGTGAAAACTCACACTTCTTGAGTTTTTTCAACAACTGGTGCTTCTTTAATGTCTCTAGCACCTTCATCAAATGTGAGATGTGCTCCTCTGAAGTAGCATTGTATACCACTATATCATCCAAATAAAAAATAAAAAAATAATTTGTAAAAAGGTAGAGTATATTACCCACTAACCTCATGAATGTACATAACCCATTTCATATGGAAAATAACATATCTAACCACACATAGAAACTATGTCATGCTTTGAAGGCAATTTTATAGTTATCTTGTTCTCTGACTCGAACCTAGTGTTATCCTAACTTTGAGTCCATCTTGGGGAAGTATTTAGCTTTCTACAACTCCTCCAACATATCAATTATCCTAGGTATCGAGTACTTGTTCTTCAACATACCTTTTTATAATGCTCTGTAACCAATACACATCCACCAAGACCCATCATTCCTTTTGAGAATGAATATGTGTGACCCACATTGGTGAAATACTTAGTCGATTGACACTGTGTTCTAATAGGAACTCCAATTTGATATTAACCTCTCTTTCTTTTATAATAGACTTCATGTATAGCCCAATGTTTGACAATTGGGAGTCTAGCAACACCTAGATCCCATTCTGCAACTTCCTCTTGGGGGGTTTCCCTTTAGGATTCTATAAATTACAACTACATGCCTATAACAATTTTTTTACTTATTAATTTTTTTCCCTTAGTACAACCATTTGGGGATGAATTAACTCTTGTGTAATATTCTATGGTCTGAATTTCTCTTAGAAAACCAAAACATGTACTTCTTGCTAGAATTGATCAAGTTTTTGGTTCAATTGGCACTTACTCATGATATTTTTAACTAACCGTTATGCACATTGATGATGAAGGATTTTCCATCATTGGTGAGGTGATATTGGCTAGCTCTTTGCATGAATATCACATTACAGACATATATATAGGGACTCCCAAACACAACTCCACAAACATCAAGTGGAACTACATCTAATTTGACCTCATAAATAAAGTTGGCACTGATAGCAAATTTGGTTATGCATTGTTTTATTACCCTAATATTTTCCTCCTCCTTGACCTATTCCAATGATATGGGATGGGATGGAAATGAGTCTCTAATCCCCATTTCTTTATCATATTTTCTTCTACGAGATTCTCTTTTTATCCTAAGTTTATAAATCATCAATTTTTTTCTTCCTAATATTTATCTTTATATGAAAGATTCTAGTCATTTCCTTATCTTCCTATTTTTTAGTGTTACTCAAATTCACCAAATTTTGCATTAATGTACAAAAGTATTTCTCATCCATGACTAAGCTACTTTCCCACCTAATTACTCAAAGATATTTCCATGGTTTTTTCCTTTTTAGCATCTTTCTTTCGATTCTTCAATTTGAGCTCCAGGTGGAACTTCAATCCCATCTCCCCTATATCACAATCAATGTCATAATGGTTGTAGTAGTTGTTGGGATATTTTCAATTGTATTTTATGGTTGTTTTATTTTTATGTTCCCCCCATTTCCACTTCTTCTTTCCCATGTTGGAAGCTTCCTTATACTCCTTCTACCTTGACCCACTTCATTTACATTTCTTTTGACCTATTTTCTCTAGGTACTATTCATATAAAGAAGTATCATCCACTATTCTATATTCGAACAACATCACTTTCTCCCATATATTGTTGTATAGACTCATATATACTTGAGGAGTGTGGTTGAGTTCTTTGCAGAGATAACCAACATTATTACAATTGTCATAAATTTGGTGTTATATGCTTCTATAGTCTGCCCCATTCCTTCCTGGAGAAATGCCACTAGAACCATTAGTCCTCTACATGCCTGATACGGTAGAACTATGAATCCCTGAGAATTTTGAAATCCTTGCTCATAGCCATTGGCATATCTGGGTGATATTGTATCTCATGAGGGTGTTAAGATATACCCTAACAAAATTAAGGCCATTAAGGAATTGAAAATCCACACACCCATAAGGCATCTATGAGGATTTCTCAGGTTGACAGGGAATTATTGCAAGTTCGCTAACAATTATGGGAGAACAAGAGCACCTCTAACAACATTACTAAAGAAAGATGCATTTTATTAGACACTAGAAGAAATTAAGTCCTTTGATCATATTAAAGAAGAGATGGGCCAAGCTCAAGTCTTAGCTATGCGAGACTTCAGAAAAACCTTTATTGTGGAATGTGATACCTCAAGAAATGGAATTGGTGTTGTTTTAATGCAAGAGGGTAGACGCATTGCTTTTGGAAGTCGTCCAATCAAAGGAAAGTATTTACACAAAGCTATTTAATAGAAGTAAATGTTGGCAATACTATATGCACTTAAGAAATGGTGACTTTACCTAATGGGAAGACACTTCAAGGTAAAAACAGATCATGATAGTCTTAAATACTTTTTAGAACAAAGATTATCTTGAGAAGAGTAGCAAAAAAGGGTCACAAAGATGTTGGATTACGACTCTGAAATCATCTACAAAAAAGGGAAGAAAAATGTTCTTGCATATGCACTCTCAAGAAAGGATGAGGATGTGGAAGCATTGCTTTTTCCATTTCTATTATTGAACGAGAGTGGATAAATGAATCAAGGGACGAATGGAATAATGACGAAGAAGTGTGGGCACTCATTCAAAAGTTACATGATATCCTAGTACATCTGATACATTTAGCTGGTAAAATGATTCACTATGGTACAAATATATCTTATACCTTTGTAATAATTCCCAACTCAAACAAAAGATTGTTTTGGAATTACATGCCTCTCCCTTAGGGGGGCACTCAAGATTTTGAGAAACTTACCACAAGGTTAGGAAGGAATTTTTTTGGGATGGCCTTAAATCTGATATTCAAACGTTTGTGGTGCAATGTTTAGTTTTCCAACAAAATTAAGTTGAGACAATTAAGAACCCAAGTTTGTTACAACCTTTATCCATTCCAAGTCAACATTGGAGGAGGTTTTAATGGATTTTATAACAAGATTACCCAAGTCTAAAGGAAAGAGTGTCATCATGCTGGTAGTTGATATACTTACCATGTATTCACACTTTTGTGCATTTTCTCATCCATTTAAAGCCAGTACAATTGCTACTGCATTTATGGGAACAATTCAAAAGCTACATGGAAACCCAAAGATTATTGTAAGTGACAAAGATCCCATTTTCACTGTAAAGTTTTGGACATAATTATTTTCTTGTCTGGGTACTCAATTAGATCATAACTCATATTATCATCCTCAATATGATGGGAGATGAGATAGTGAACAAATGTTTGGAAGGATATCTTTGTTGCTTTGTATCTGATAAATAGACACAATGGGTCAAGTGGTTACCTCTGGCTGAATGGTGGTATAACACTTGCTTCCATACTACAAAAAAAATGACCCCATTTATGGCACTTTATGGAGATCATCCACTGCCCATCACATCAAATTTAAGATAATATTCTACGATTCAATCAGTGGAATATCACATCAAGCATCAACAATAAGTTCTCCAACTCTTCAAGAATAACCTCACTTTGGCGCAAAATAGAATGAAACAACAGGCAAATCAATATCGTAGCGAAATAATTTTTAATGTGGGTGACTAGGTATTTTTACGACTACAACCATACAAACAAACATCCCTCAAGCAAGCTAAAAAGGATAATAAATTATCACCAAGTATTATGGTCCTTACAAGGTGTTGCAAAATATTGGTATTATGGCATACAAATTGGAGCTTCTAGCATCTTCCTGAGTGTGTCAAGTTTTCCATGTTTCATGCTTAAAGAAGGTTATAGGTGACAAGATCCTAGTTCAAAAAATATTGCCAGAACTTAACAAGGAAGTAAAAATCATACTAAAACCTGAAGAAGTCATCGAAGAAAAAACTTGAGAGCTATGAAATTGATCAATTTCGGAGTGTCTCATCAAGTGGAAGAACTTACATGTTGAACATTCCACATGGGGGATGATAATTTTATATGGAAGCATCCAAAACTACTCAAGCATTGAGGACAACACTTTTTTGAAGGAAAGGGACATGCTAGGTCCCTATAATACTAATGTATTCGCTCATTGTTACTATCAGTGTAGCACCCTTATTGTCAACGTATCCAATAATTTTTCATTTATGTAATGTAAAGGAGATTTTTGCCTAGAAGAGGATAATTTTTAAGTCGTTGATCTATCTATTTGTGAGAAACTGTAGAAAAGTAGGAAGAGAACCCTATTTAATCATAATAACATGGGATAGGTATGATACAAGATTAATAGATCTATATGATATAATAACCCCTGCTACAACACCAAAACTAACATGAGCTAGAATAGAAGAAGAATAACCCATTATAGGACGAGAGGAAGAAGAGGAGACCATGTTAAAACACAAGAAGCAAGAGAAGAAACTGCAGAAGGTAAA
Organism: Pinus taeda; assembly: GCA_000404065.3. NCBI lineage: Eukaryota > Viridiplantae > Streptophyta > Pinopsida > Pinales > Pinaceae > Pinus > Pinus taeda. The sequence goes on along the minus strand of APFE031421042.1, from coordinate 145,708 downwards.
GGCCTAACTAAACCCCATGAACCAACATGGATAGAGGAACGAGAGATAGAATCCTCTACTACAACACAAAAACTAAGCTCTAGCAGAGGAAATATTTCAAGGAGATTATATTATAACAGAGGAAAAAGGATGGGCTCCATTGCTAAGTGTTAGAATACCAGAATAAATTGTAGCTCCAAACACTAGTGCTATGGCTTAGAGGCTAAATAAAATATATAAGGACACAAAGAATAAGAATTTGTAGGTACTCTTCCCAACACTCCTATATATTTTCTCATTATGGCTAAAAATGAAATTTTGGAAAAGCATAAAAGGTCTTGTAGGACAAAATCATAACTTTAGAAGCAAATTGAGGGGAAAGTAATCCTTTGAAGGATTAGACTGTCTTTCTTAGGAAGCACAAATCCTTGATACAAGGTATAATGAAGAGATTACTCCTAGGGTAGAGGTAACAATTCAAAAGGAACAAATTCTTGCCCAAGAGGAAGCTTTCCAAAAATAAAATGACAACTCTAAACTGAGAATCGAAGACAATTAGAAAAAGACTGATATGGAAGATAAGGCTATATAGATATATTTCCTAGATGTGTGGGAAAGCTAAAAATATGAAAAATGGAAGGGAATGTTGGCATCTCATGAACAAGGAGTACTTCTCATTAAATAGCACTAGTAATCTATTAAAGACTCAAGGATATCTGGCAGGAGAATTTAGAATACCATATGGCCAAATAGGGTAAATGGAGGAATGAAATTAAGGAAGAATATGAGAACACCCTAAAATTATAGAGATAGGTCAAGGAGCTAGAAATTAGAAATATTGAGCTTGGGTTGGTAGAATCTACATTTATTTATAAAGATCCCTCCCCTATATGCAACATGTATCTATAGGATAAATACCTCATGTTTGAAAGGGATTTCAGCATTACTAGCAAACCATATGAGATCACTTTTCCAAGGACCTTCATAGAGACTTATTATACAAGAAGCACCAATTAGGAGAGATGGGCTTAGAGACTTTTTTTATTACTTGAATAAATGTACTAATTGGTCATTTACTCAAAGAGTGGTATAGAACAATTTCTACTATGATAAATGGATAAGAAGGGAGTATTATAGGACTAAGGATGTTCTACATACACATTATAGCTAGGTGAACTCTTCACAACATCTAGAGTTTATGACATAAAATAGAAAAGAAGCCATTAATAATTGCATAACGAAAATTGAGATATTATCAAAGAAAACTATAAAATATTGCACTTAGTGGTGGAAATGACCCATAGGTCACATGTGCCAAAATGATCCATCCAATCCTAGTAATCCTATGATAGCAATAGAAAGAATGCTATAGTACATCAAATTCATTAAGAGTTATCGAGGGGTAGGTCTCAATTTCCACTATCCTATGATTTTGCGGCTTACTCCCAGATATGTGAGAGACAACAACATGATTAAGAAGGAATAACTTACATGTTAGAGGGAGGTTGAAAAGAGGAAATGCTACTATCATGCCCATGAAGGTGGGAATGTTAAATACAACATCAACAAACTTCATGGGAGTCACATCCCCTCATATTCAGATTAACTTCCTAGTTGCATAGGGACAGCAATAGCTTCGACTAGAGGCAGATGGCTAGAACCCAAAATGGCATCTTTCTAACACTCATCCAACACCCTTTTGAGTACATTTTTCCCTTTTAATACCACTCTATCACCTACTTTTCCCATATTGATGCATTTTTATTCAATGTACAATTATGTTCCTATTATGTCACTTAAATGTTTATTCTTATGTATTTAAGAAGGAATTTAGATTTTTATACTGACATATGAGAATCTATGAGAAATATTTCAAGAAGTCTTAGGTAAGTATTCATGAATTAACAATAATAGATCATTTCTATAATAACTTCATGTGTTGTTGTAGGACTTCTAAGTTGCAACAACAACATCATATCACTTCAACACCCTAAGTATTTTGTTGCTATAACATGGTGTTGCAACCCCCACTACTACAATACAAGTACAAAGAAGGTGCTACAACTCTCATTGTTTTAGCATGACCACATGACAAAATTTGAAACTCCAACTATCACAATAGGACCAATGTTTAGTGTTGTGACATGATAGAGCGGAATGCTACAACTTTTATTGCTACAACACAATGAAGGACAAAGATCCATCTACATTGCTACAACACAAATGAACTAGCAGAAATAGTGCTATAACATCCCTGGGGTTGGTGCAAAAACAAACATAAGGTTGATGGTAAAACACAATGTCAGTTAACCATTGAGGATAACTACTTCCACTTAAGCACAACTAGCACAACACATTTCCAACAAACCTCCACCTACACAACTACTATCAATAGCTTGCAGGATGACCATTTCACCACCTAATTATGAAAGTGATGAGATGTAGTTTACTACCACCATGGAGAGGCGGACCATGAAAATATAAAATTTACCAAGTGCCACTTCTCATAATAGTTTAATGATTCAACATTTATCTATTTTTTTTTTTATGTTTTGGTGAAATGTTGTAACAAAGAAGGAACATCATGAGAATTTAAAGATTCTCATGGTTGTACTTCAACCTCTTGATCCAATTTAGACTAAAATACTGTGTATAAAACACCCTGCACTACTCAAGCATGGGAGGTCATAAATGATTATTTTTCACTTTATGAGCTTATATTAATACAAAGATCACAATTTTTCTCCATTTCCAATTATATTCCATGTTAATAGTGTGATACTAACTTAGGTGATTTCTTTTACAAACAATGCCTCTCCTAAGGAGGTAAGGCCCATCCTTATTCACATATTTCCTATAACCGTATAGATTAGTTTTTGTTTCATATATTTTATTGTAACTTAGTTTCTTTAAATTGTTGAAATTTGTTCATCTAGTAACTTACCCTATTTTTCTATGACCCATTAATAAAATAATTAACCTTGTTCGCCTATGTTGTCAATCAATCGAACAACTAAGTTAATTTCATTAGAGTGTTGCAACTCACAAATATGAATAGTCAACTTTCTCTAATTCCATATTTATCATGTTTTCTTTCATATATTTAGTTGGGTTGAAATATGTATAGTACTATATCTCAAGATTTTACTATTGCATATGCATCTTTTTTCTAGGGATAAGATCACCATAAACCTTCAGCAAGTCACCACTTTAATTCCTATGTGATTTATTTCTTCGTGATTCATTTACTTTCTACCTATGTGGATTGTTCTACCTATATTTGCAGTTATTAAATTAAGCTTCCTAGGCCCAACTAGGTCAAAGTGTCCAATTCCAATTTTACATTTGCATCCTTTAATTTCCCATGAGTGTGGTTTACTTAGGCCATGGAAAATGGAAACTTTTAGAATACATTAATAAATTTCTTTTAAAACATATCCACAATATTATAACCTTATTGACAATTAACATTATTGTCCTAGAACATGCAATACATGACAATTCACAAGTTTCATATGAACTCTAGATGGATAATTAAGGTAGTCGAAGATCTCTTAAAAAGGTTAGAGACCCCAGGAATAGTAAAATAGATCACTAGCTATAAAGGGATAAGGACAAGAGTTATAATGGGCTACAATTGCATGAGATATGGATTGGCTAGGGAGGTTATACCAAAAGTATGATATTTTGTTAAACCCACCTTTGAATTAGTTGGGAGAAGTAGTTACATGAGCTGCTTGGGGAAACCACTTGGTATAATTTGAGCATTCATATATTAACCATATTCTTAAATCTTTATGGGGATTTTTTTCCCATTATTCATTATTTTTCATTCATATTCCTTTTTGATTGAGCGAAGAGAGGAAGTTTTCTATTGAGAGTTGGTTTTATGAGCATTCGTTAATCTAGAGGGTAGTGTGTGATGTAGATATAAAATAGTTATAGAAGCATGTTTTACTTCTTGATAAAAGAAATATTGTTTCATGAATGTTGCAATATAAGGTGTAGAGAGTATAGGACATACTTTCATACGTCCCATATCGAAACTATTTTCCTATATTACTAGCAAGTAGTGTGGTTGGGTACTTACGTGTCTTGGTAGATGGAAGTTTGTCTTTAAGGTGCCTATTATTCAATATTTACAATCAATTTGGTGTAAGATGTTCAAATACAACAAGTTCCTAACCAAACCAAGGTATCAATGGTTCCATTGGTTTCCAACTAGTACGTGTTCAATAAAATAATTGTATATTTGAATGAAGGAAAACATTAAAAAAAATGGTTCTAGTAAGAAGATGAGTTGCATTAGTCTCACTTTATAAGCCAAATTTCATTTCCGTTTGAATTTTTGAACTTTGAATTGGAATGTTGTTTGAACTTTGAATTGGAATGTTGAGATTGCAATAGGAAGTACAGAGAGGTCTTAACATGACAAAAAAAATTGAACTTCATCTAAGGGGTAAATATTGATGATTGTTGTGGAAGTGTCAGGGTATCAATGAAGAATAAATGATCATGGAAACATTAAGGTAAATTTTTGGATTTATAGGATATAAAAAAAAATTGACGATATGATATTTATGAGTCACACATTGTAGTTGAAGCAAGTCTATGAATTCGTGCTTCAATTTGATTTAAAGTTTTAAACTTATGACATAGTGTGTATAATGTATGTATCTACCTTTATGTATGTAACATGCAAATGGAATATTGTTATAAGAGCTTCATAAGCATGCTTACGCTTTTGTCATGCTTACCTTATTGTCATGTGTCCTTGATGATTTGGATATCATGTCTGGTAAAGTAGAGTAACCTTTATTATGGATCTCTTTAGCATTGGAGGAATGGGTCATTTGTTGGTTGGGTTTTCTATGACTAGGTCATATTGGTTGTAGACTCATGGGAGGTAAAGCTTTACATTTGAGCCATGTTTAAGAAGAAGTTGAATGAACCATATACTAAAAGGAAACCCTATATAAAACCCATATATAGCGGTAATCATGTACCCAAAAGACATCATATATAAAAAGTAGATACAATGGTTGATTACCTTATATTGGTTGTTTCCTCATATTAATGTTATACTTTGGTGATGTTTTTATGTTTGCATAATCCAAAAATGAGGTGAAATTGCTACTAGTAATAAAGAGGAGTGTCAATATATGCAACTCTTATTAGTTTTTACTATTGGATATTATTATTAAAGTTTATTTTTTAATTTAAAAAAAATAAATAAAAAAATTGATGTGAATTTTTTTTTCACTAAAGAAAAGAATATATACTAAAACCAAACCAGAAGTTGCAGTAGTTTATTTTGTTTTAAGAAGTCGCCAACCACAGCATCAGAGATAAAAATTCATTTTAACAAACACCCTTCTAAATAATCTGTATTTCTTATCTAGGAAAATGCAAAATAAGATGTGCTATCACGCTATTTCATATATACAAGTAAATATAAAAAATGAAGTAATAAAACAAAGGAAACCAATTGCATTTTATTTCCAATAGAATGCCAAACAAACAAATGAAAAAACGTATAAAGAATGCTTCAAAACACCAGCAACGTATAAGAACATTACAAGTTCAAACCGTTTTAAAATAAACTAGCTCTAAACTGTTAATGTAAACATTTCATAGTTCTTCCTTTAGACCTGTAAATCTTACAACCTCTCTAAGTAAATAAAAATAATCAAAATTCAATAGAGAAGATCTGAAAAGATCTGGCCGGGGGGTAGAAGCTAGAGCAGATCTGACCTAAGGGATTAGAAACTCGATCAGTGGCCAATTATTGCTTCCTGTGGATCCTTTTCTGAAATTTTGTGAATTTGTTTCTGAGAAATTAACATTTATCTGTTGTTTCCTGTGCTAGTACACTCTACCCAGCAAATCCTAAAACCCAAAACTGCATTAGGGCAATGGAACGAACCTTGAGTAGTTTGATTACGCGGCCATTTCCGAACACGCTGCGTATCAACAGGAACTTGTGGATATCCTCCGGAGGAAAATATGGTGCGAGCACGCATTTTTCTGAACACTTTTTCCTCTGAACTTTGCAAGCAGCACACGCAGGTGTGTACGATATTTGTGCAGTGGAAGAATTGCCGTAGCTCATCTTCACAAAACAACAAAAGGAAACCAGTTGTATGAGAACCTTCATATCATTGTTTTTCTAAAACGACAATATATTATGATAGCATCCACATATTATTGCTTACCTTTCGATTTTATGATGGAATTAAGGAAAGCAACATAAGTTTAACGGTAGTGTTTCAACCATACCAGGAATCAGCTACTTATAACCCAAATGTCGGAGAAGTTGAGACTGAAATAGCACGTTGGTATTCGTTTCTATCGGATCTCATGTATGATGTCACTTGATGTCATGTATTCTACGATGCAATGATGTCACTTTTCTAGGTATTCTCTTTAGTAATTAGTTTCTTTTAAGGGTATTAAGATTGTGTAGAAATAAATAGTTGTTTTTAGTGTGATTTTTTTTGGAAGTTTTTCTGATGAATTTTGTTGGTCTAATTTTTCTAAAATCTGACAGTAATTTATTGAAATTATAAATTGTAGTTATAAGTTTAATAGTAACACCGGCATAATACAAGTCACCCGAAATTTTTTGAAAGTATTAAATCTATATATACAATAAAAAAAAAAAAACTAATTTAAATAACATATAACAAAATTACTCAAAATTTACTATAAATTAAACCTAACTATTATTCTATTCATAAAATTTGATTATCACTCTCCATTATTGAGTAAAATATGTAGGAATATCATACCATTTTATACCCAAGTCTACATTATAATGAAAATTCGATTGAACTTAAATTTTGTCGAACTTTTCATATTAATTTTTTCTTGATCAAATTTATGAGTAAAAGATCCTTCTTGCTACCCTAATAACTTTAAAGGAATTGTTGTAGTTTAAAGGAATTGTTGTAGCTCCCGTTGACCCGGTAAATTCAATTGTAAAGTTTTGGGGCCATTCTATGGCCTCTAAAATTCAACCGAGAAACCCAACGATTAAACAAGAAACGTCGGTGTTTGCCACTTGAGTCGATTCCTTGACCTGTCCATCCCAGCCGCAGATTAAATGCGTGTTCCCACATATATTTTGGAAGAACATGGAAATAAAATGGTAAAATATTTTTAAAATTCTTAAAGGGACATACCATTCAAAGTTCCAGTCGCCTCTTTTGAATACATAGACTGTTATTTCTTCTCGTCGCATCCCAGCAGGGTCGATTCTCCAGCCATTGGATGGACGGTGGAGCCTTAACTTGAACTTTTTATTTTCAAACCAATGTATTATTTTAATATTGATAATTGACATTACAGAAGACGGTGAAGCCCTCTCACCAATGCTTTCTATTTGCAGACCAATTTATTATTTTATTATTGATAATTTATTCTTTTATTATTGATAGTTAACATAGTCAACATAGTCGCGGAAAAAATGTGTGCGCGCCGACGATTAGAGAACAATTTCAAAGAAGTGTGTAAACAATACGCTCAGACTTCATTCCACTTCGATTACGGCGATAATCTACGTCACATCGTCGATAAGTTCCTTACAATCGTACGAAGAAATTTATGATGAACATGGCGGAGTAACGAAGAGGAATTCAGAGTGGAGTGATTTGGATGCCCACAAATTTAGGATTCAGCATGTTGGAAAAAATAGACAGCCGGGTAACGACGAAATCTCTGGACCAAAACTTACTCAATCAGAGTGCACTAATTAGAAAGTTAGATCCTTGGGCAAAGTGAGCAAGGATTTGTTAAAATCCCAATTAGTGTTCATATGCGTTAATCTAGGGATTTAAAACATATTTATGTAGAAAGAGCCGAAATGTACGCTTATATATAAGAAAGATAACATAACATAATGACATGAAAGCAAAAAAGAATGTAATCTAAATAACTATAACAGCAATATATTATTAGCATAATAAACCAATATTTAAGTAGAAGCTTTTATTTCACTTATTTTCATACAACCAAATATATGAGGTAATAACCAAATACATGGTGGTAATGATATTATAGACTTCATCCATCAATGAACATAAGGAGCTTTATGGATTGGTAACCCACAAAAAAAAATACAACCAACTATTAATCAACCCTTTAAATTACATATGTTCTCCCATGTGATGGAAGATACCATCTAATCATAGAGATTGTTCTCACATAATTGCCATGATTTAATGTTAAGTGGGAATAGTAGAAAACCTTTTGGTATTCATGTCTGTTAACCCTATAATTAGCAAGAGGAACTTAAAACATATGTATGGTAAAAGAGAGCCACCATGTATGATTATATATAAGAAAGATGGCATGCCGTGCCATAATAACAGGAAAGAAAAAGGAATGTGATTTAAAGAAATAGATATCATGGCAATATATTAAGGTTTTTATGAAATATATTTTTGTTTCGATTTAAATATCATTTTAGATTCAACTATTTTTAGTGGCGATGGCTAGAGAGTCAGATGAATTAGAGTTAAAATAAATGATAAAGTATGATGATGTAATAATCAATTTTATTAATGAAAAAGAAAGGCTCAAAGATTTATTTGGGAAATAAACACTTAGAGTTAAAAAGATTATTACCCATAGTGGACGAATAAAATCAAGACAAATTCTTAAAATCATTTCTAAAAATCCCTAGGGGTTGGGTAATGAGGTTGGGTAATGAGAATTAATATGATTGGAGAGAAAAATCTATTAAATGACTCAGTGTAAAAAAAATTACCAAGTAAGAAAAATAAAGGGCCGCGGGAGAAAAATACGGCTTTAATGGAAAAAGGGAAGATATTTTTTTTGACATATAGGAAAAAAGTCTAAACTATTGGGTTGGCATACCCTAGAAAGCTCGACGTAGTTAAGAAAAAAATTGTTAGGGAAGCAAGGCATAAAAATACCTTATCTAGAATCACAAGAGGTTGTTGATTCAAAGTAATGAGATCTTAGCTCAGGAGGAACCTCTAGTGAAAGTTCATGGTTGGGTGGAAAGTTGTTCATCCCAAGTAGATCGAATTAGTTATAGTTGGCATTTATAGTTGTTGTTTATTTAAAATATTATAGGTTGTTGATTCAAAGTAATGAGATCTTAGCTCAGGAGGAACCTCTAATGAAAGTTCATGGTTGGGTGGAAAGTTGTTCATCCCAAGTAGATCGAATTAGTTATAGTTGGCATTTATAGTTGTTGTTTATTTAAAATATTATATTTTTTATCTTACTAATTATTTTATACGAAAGTCATTTTGTTTGTTTATAATTGAAAACCCCGGTATTGGGTGGTTTGTAAAACTAGTTACATATACGATTAGTAATAGCCTAAATTAGATTTAGACAGGGTATACCTGCAAAATTTATGAATAGGTTTCGCATCCCGTTGGGAAAGGACTCACAAGAACTATAATTATTTCTATTGTAGTCTATTACGTTAAATTTATTCTTGTTGCTACTGTGTGTGTGTATTTTGATATTGTACATACTAGTTATCCTCTTTACACCTACAGGTAGTGAAGGTGACGGTTAAAATAATTCAATTTTGTCGACGAACAAATGTTGTATCAAGATTTGGTAAAGAAATTTTAACCCAAAGAATCTTTAAATTCGAAATTCTCAAATAGAAACCTTGTCTGAAAGTTGGGCGCCTAAGGGTAATTTGGATGTCTAGAACACCACGATGGACCCTTGTTATAGTTCTTAATTCAGATAGAGGCCCCAAGATTTGACTTCAGGCTACGAGGTTGTTTTACCATAAAAATCACCCCAGTGAAGGTAGGCACTTTTACCTTTAGTATATGAGTTTCAGAAAATTCATGAACGAGTCGTATCGTTCCCTTATAAAGTGGAAATAGTAAGTTAGGAATATAGTTTTGGTACTTGCAGAGAACTGTTGGGTATTTTTGCAATGGGAAAATACTAAAACCAAACATTAACTGAACACAGAGTCAATGCTCTGTTTTATTTCTCTACTCCAGGATCTTTTGTGCACAGGGAAGCCTTAAAAAAAATTTACTGAACAGAGTATTGCACCACCATAAAATGATTTCTATTCATTAAACAAAATTACTGAGACATATTCATCCTCTTTCACTCAAAGGGATTCACCAAAACATTACAAAAGAAATTACTTTGTCTCCTTTGAAATTTTACACCACTGTGTGTAAATATTTCATTTACATTCACTGCTGAGTGAAAACAAAAAAAAATTACAGGGATTTACAAATTTACCTTTTCACTGCTGTGAAACAATTCATGGTTTTTGAAACAAAACTACCCCTGGTTTTCTTCATTCACTTCACTGCCTTCTCCTGCACTGCTGTGCGTTCTTTGCATTTCTTACATTACCAAAAAAAAGGTTTTACGCTGCTACATTTCATACCTATGATAATAAACTCTGTCACACTCCTTTTTACGATCTGTGTGGTTTTTCATTACTCGTTGCTGCGAACACACACCTCACATTACATTTTAACCCAAAAAAAACATTCACACTTCTATACGTTCTCCCCTGCATTACAATATTTATTTTCTGATCTTCATTCGGTTCTGCGAACTCAAGTTATACACCTCCCCGTGTGCAATCAATATAATTTGAAGTCAACGCTCATTCATAACGTATACCATACAATTTAATAAAACTTACATCCGGTAAGTACGCCCATACTTCCGTAAGAAACAAATATAATGTGCCGTAAAAAAAACATTAAATACATTACCAACAAAATGTCATAATATTAACTTAGGGTATGGGCCATTATCTTACTCCACGCTGCATTTATGTTTAACAGACCCTGTGTACCTTCCTTGCAATCGAACGGCGGAGGAACTTGCCTTTAATCGAACGAATATCGGATGGGGAGTTCTGACCGACATTTATCGTCCGATAAATGTCAGAGGGTGATGTCACCCCAATCCACGTGGCTGCTCCAAATTGCATCGGAGTCGATTTTACGGAAACCACTTTATGCCAAAGAGTGGTGCGATGAGGTTTCTGGTGGTTTATGGTTTTCTGCTGGGTGGTTTTGACACGGCATTGAAAGCTGGCCCGCGTGCGCAGTGGAAATTATAATTTCAACACTCCCCTTTAATTTCAACTGCTGGGCATTCGGTCATACCTAGACACTTTCTCAACTCCTTGACACGCTGCTGTTACAAAAGAGTCTTCCTCTTAACAGAGGGATTCACCACTGTTTATGCTGAAAAGCATCTTCCTCTAAACTACAGGGATTCACCTGTCTATGCCAAAAAAAAACATCTTCCTCTTCACAGAGGGATTCTCCAAAGACAACAAATCTTCCTCTTAACAGAGGGATTCACTAACACTGCTTTAGATGCAGTTCCACAAACAACAAAATAGTCTTCCTCTTAATAGAGGGATTAACCTGAAACTGTGCTTAAGAGCACCTTCCCCATGACAGAGGGATTCACCATAACAATGTGCTGAAGAACACCTTCCTCTTGACAGAGGGATTCACCTGTGACTATGCTGAAAAACATCATCCTCTTAATAGAGGGATTTACCATGTGTATGCTAAAGAGCATCTTCCTCTTGACAGAGGGATTTACCTGTGACTATGCTGAAAAGCATCATCCTCTTGACAGAGGGATTTACCATGACATTGTGCTGAAAAGCACCTTCCTCTTTAACAAAGGGATTCACTAAGAACTTCACTTCCTCTCATGGAGGGATTACTGCCAAACGCTGCTTTAGATGCAGTTTCAAAACAAAACATTCATTGCACTGTTGTGCATACTCATTACATTGTTCTTTTATGCTGCTGCATTTTCTTATTTGCATTGCTGTGTAAAAACACATTTCTTCACTCTCTCTTAGTTCTGGTTTCATTTTCTTCGCACTACTGTGCCTCTCCTTCTTGCCATCACGCTGCTGCCTTTTCTTATGCACTGTTGTCCATACCCATAACCATAGACTCTGTCATCCCTAGGTTTTTATTTGCTGTTGCGTTGCCTCTGCAATTTGCACTGTGGCTACCTTTTGTTTCATCATACTGTTGTGTGCCCATACACTAACTCTTTACTCTCCATTACTTGCACATAGAGAGAAATCATCCTCACGTTGTTTTGCGCTGCATTCTCCACACAACAAAAAAAAATTAACACGGGCTGCTGCCTTTTCTTTTTACACCCTTGCTTCACACAATCTTAGTCTTCATTCATTTTTTTACACAATGCACTGTTGTGCAGTTCCTTTCATTTTTCTGCTGCCACACATTATCATTCACCCATGTGCATTAAAAATCTGTTGTCCCTGTTTCTCTTTATGCATTTCTTTGCATGCTGCATTGCATATGAAAACATTACATTTTTTTTTACTGCTTTGTATTGTACTCACTCTGCTGTGAGTATGTTCTCTCACATTATATAGAAGGAAACTACCTTCCATTACTATGCATTTCAATGCATGTGCTCCATAAAAAGAAATTCAAAAAACTGTTGTTTATGTTCTATCTTCCCATTGTTGTGAGGGTCTCCATGCTTTGCATACTTTTCTTATTGCGCTGCTGCACTTCACATTTGAGCGCTGCCCCTTTTCTTCTCTGCTTTTATGGCAGATTTAACTTCATATTTTTCCTTATAAAAGGTCTTCATCAAAGAGTGACTGTTAAGACAGTTCAGTAACAAAAATTACAAGCTCCCCTTTAATGTGTGCTTGTCTTCTTTTGGCAGACTTTTCTCAAAACAAATTTAGATCGACTGGGGAGTTTAAGGGATTTTCATCTGTCTTTCTTTCCTTCTCCATACTTGTGTAACTTTCTTCTTTTGCATGGGTCTAGCTTGTGTAAGAGCCCATGTCAAGTTACAATCTCGTGCCATATGCCCAATGTCATGACACTTGAAACATTCAACATTTTTTATGAATAAAAATTCATGATTTCTTCTTGTGAAATTATTTCTTGGAGATTGTCGGGGACCACAACATCTATCTCCATGAAATGCTCTATAGTCTTTTTCCATATGACCAAAGTTTGAGCAAGAATAACAATAACCAAAAAATGAACTTTGGTACCTGGGAGATGGAGGTTTCCTTGATGTACTTCTGAAGCCTTGCTGCTTTGAGATCTTTTGATGATCACCATTGCCTCTTGCCTTTTTGCCATCAGCTACATTTCTTCTTGGAGCTGGTTTTCTACTTGGAGCAGGATTTCTTCTATTGCAGCCTTCATTTTTCTCCTTGCCTTTGCTGGAACTAGGAGCATCACCATTTCTTTCTGGCTTCTTCACATCTCCTTTGCTTAAAGCATTTTCATCCTTGTTTGAGGATTCACCTACATACCCAAGTCCTGATTTATTAGATGGAGATCTGTGATAGTTGAGCATGTCATCCAAAGCTTGAGAGCTCTTCATGATCTTGTTCATCCCTTCAACCTTTTTCCTGAGGAGGACAATCTCCTCTTCTAATCTTTCACACTCAGCATTCTTCTTTGTAAGTTGTTCCTCAGTTTCTTCCTTGCTTCGAGTAACTTCAGCTGCTACTATTTTAAGAGGGATTATATCTGTCTTTATTTTGGAGATTTCTGCTTGACTGCTCTCCATTTTCTTCTCAGCTTCTTGTGCTTGCTTCTTGGCTTCTTGTGTCTGCTTCTTGGCTTCTTGTAGCTCAGACTTAAGGGAGGATACCTCTACCTTGTACTGTCCAATCTCTTCTACAAGTTTGTTCACTCTCTTGTGCCTTTGTTCAAGTTGACTTGACAAGGCATCTTCCTGCTTCTTTGCTTTATTCAACTGAGTTGTCATGGATATGACTTCTTCTTGATGCTTCCTTCTGCTTTCATCAGGTTCCTTCTTAAGCTTGGCAAGCTCTTCATCTTTTTCTTGCACTTGAAGCTTGATGAGATCAACCTTCTCATTTTCAGCTTCTATGATGGGTTCAGAATTTCCTTCTTGAT
>APFE031421042.1:98940-131779 GCA_000404065.3 Pinus taeda | reverse complement strand
ATTTTAAGAGAGATTATATCTGACTTCATTTTGGAGATTTCTGCTTGACTGCTCTCCATTTTCTTTTCAGCTTCTTGTGTCTGCTTCTTGGCTTCTTGTAGCTCAGACTTAAGGGAGGATACCTCTACCTTGTACTGTCCAATCTCTTCTACAAGTTTGTTCACTCTCTTGTGCCTTTTTTCAAGTTGACTTGACAAGGCATCTTCCTGCTTCTTTGCTTTATTCAACTGATTTGTCATGGATATGACTTCTTCATGATGCTTCCTTTTGCTTTCATCAAGTTCCTTCTTAAGCTTGGCAAGCTCTTCATCCCTTTCTTGCACTTGAAGCTTGATGAGGTCCACCTTCTCATTTTCAGCTTCTATGATGGATTCAGAATTTTCTTCTTGATTCATGGTCATGGTCAGTGCTCCCTTTGCATGAAGGTCATGAAGTCTGTCTCATATATCCTTTGCTGATGAATATTTTCCTAGATTCTTCTTTGCAGAATCAAGCAGCCCATCCAAGATTGTCTTTGCTGCTTTTGCATTGTACTCCTTGGATTCTCCATCCATTCTGCTATCATCAATCACTGACTCCCAAATTTCAATGCCTTCACACTGTAAGAAAGTCCTCATTTTTATTTCCCATATATCAAAGTTCCCATTGAACCTTAGAGCCTCAAATAGAATGTTTTCAAATAGTTTGCCTTCTATTTTAATAGAGGAGGGAGACACAACCTTAAGGGATTTGGACACTTTCTTCTTTGACCTTGCCATTCTTAACTATTTTAAAATCCCTGACTGTGTTTTTAAAATGACTCACTGTTTCTTCAACAACAACTCAAAAACTTGAGAAATACCTGAATCCCTTTGGCTGAAACTTCACACAGCTGGAGAAGCTTTACTGTTGCTGCAACAAGGGTCTTTCCTTCAGCTTCTTTGACACTTCAAAGAGCATGAACCTGCTCTGTCACCATCAAAGAGCCTGGACTAGCTCTGATACCACTGTTGGGTATTTTTGCAATGGGAAAATACCAAAACCAAACAAAAACAAACACCACAGAGCCAATGCTCTATTTCATTTCTTCTAGGACCTTTGCACAGGGAAGCTATTAAAAACAAATATACTCATAACAGTCCATTACACAGCCATAAAAACATTCCTATTGCTTAAAATATATGCCTCATACACATTCATCCTCTTTGCTGAGAGGGATTTACCAAAAACAACATTCAACCAAAACTATGTTTTCATCTGAGAATTTACTGAGCTGGGTTTACTGCTGTAAAACCCCCTTTTACATTTACTGGTGTAAAACTATTTTTACACATAATGTTGTAAAAATATTTTACACATACTACTGTAAAACAAACTTTTACATATGTAGCTCCAAAAAAACATTATGTGCTTCTGCACATTACAACATCTCACAAAATGTTTTCAAATACAATACCAAAGACTTGGCTTCATCTTACGCTGCTGCGTTTCTGGTTTTTCAAAAAAAATCAACACTGATTTCTTTATATCCTCCTTGCTTCACACTACGCACTACTGTGCATAAACCTTTATTTCATTTTTCTGCACCCCGAGCTCTCACACTACATACTTATCATTACAATGAGAAACTGGTTTATTTATGCACTGCTGTGCAACACTTCAAGTCTCTTCAGCTCCCACGCGCTTTCATTTTTTTTACAATGGTCAACTCATATTACAACCCACGAGCATTTTTCATTTTGGCTCGTTGTATATTATTAACCCTAAAACAAAAGCGTATATGAAAGCATAAAACCAATGTGCACTTAATTATTTTACATGCCGTAGATAATAAAAAAAACTTAAATGCTTTACCCACTTTCTACGACCATGGTTTAAATTCATTTTAATTCTTTTGCAGGTCAACCAAACTTAGTTTTTACTCCACGCAATCCTTGATTTGATGCGGGCCCGTATGCAGCTTCATGCGAACGATGGCGGAGAGCGAAGAACCCCATCGGACGGCTGACAAGAATATCGGGAGGCCTTTTGCTGCAGGACTTTAGCACCCGATAAATTGCTTCGGCTGACGTCAGGCGAGAGACACGTGCTGCCACCATATCATATCGGAGTCGATCACCGGGATATTCCTTCGCCGGAAAGCTGGTGCGAAAAGTTTCGGGTGGCCAGAAAAACTCACAATCACTGCGCTCACTGAGTTGGCATCCATCGCTGCCCACGTCCGCCTGTAACCTGCAACCTGCAGTTGGAATTATCATTCCAACATGGGCATGGGTTGAACCAAGACTTAACCACTTTTGATAGACATAGAGGCTGATTGGTTATGACCATGGGTAGCACATGGATGATGAAAGAGGGGTATACTTGTCCCTTTGGCAGACTTGAGGGATGGCATATTACAGATGTGATGGAGGTTGCTTCATGGACCTGGATGTGGCACATTGAGAGTCAGTTTGATGAGAGGATCTCTTCAATTTGAGGAGATGGATCTTACACACACATATGTATGATGATATTTGGATAGATGCGACTGATTGGCATACAGCACATCGACACCAACATCATGGACAACATGTTTTGGATGAGATGGAGATTACTTTAGGGACCTGGGCATGGCTTACTTACATTTTGATAGAGATGGGATGGATTCTTGATCAAGTTGATGTTGTGACAGGATGCTGAGGGAAACGACTGATGATGGCATGAGGAGGTGCATTTTCGTGATTTGAGCGTGACAATTGGACTGACCACCCGACTAGTTCGAGTCATGGAGGCTAACAATGTACTGAGATGTGTTGAGTTGAGTTGGAGTATCGTGGCAGCAGTTTACATGATCACGATACATGGTGGGGTCGACACAATAAATGTTGCAGTGATAGCATGTAGCTTGAGTTGGAGGGACCAACCTTCCACGGTGGGGCAGTGTGTGGAGATTGCAACGGATGCGGTTGATGATCATGGATTGAGGAGAGTTTCCTGTTCATGGAGTCATGAACTTTGGTGGTTTATGCGATGGCAGAGCAGAGACGGGCAACATGGACATTTTGCAGATGCTGGAGCTAGCGACACTTTGTGATGTCGTATGATGGTGTTGTCGAGGACGAAAACCGTTTAAAGTGGGGGAGTATGTCATGCCCACAAGCTGAGAATGTGTGACGAGCGACAGAGGGGTGGCAAACTTCAGTTAAAGGCAACAAGCCGAGTTGCGACGACGAGCGGATGCGTTCGGTCAAATGCACCTCGGCTAGCATGCAGCGACGAGTTGCGATAAGCTACTAGGAGGGTCGAAAAAGCAAAAAGGAAAAATCGGCTAAGTATAGAAGAGCATGTGCGACGAGTTTAAAGAGGTGTTGAAAAACCGTCGAATTGGTGGGTCGACGAGCAAAGCGGTGAGTTGGGTGGACCGACACATATATTAGTATTTTTCATGGGTGACTTGGGTGGTCGGCCTGGGCAGGCCAACCCACCTTAACCATGGAAGAACGGGTATATATTGATGGCAACTTGGTGGTGGAAAGACATCAAGCAATTGATCTAAGAGCAAGTTCAAACATAAGGTGGACGAGCTAAGGAGAAGAGCGAACGATGTAGGGCGAGGTGCAAGCGGACCGAGGGCTACATTACCGAGCCAAAGCAAAGGCGAGTTGCAGGTTTCGATGAAGTTCGGGTGCATTCTGAGTAGACGAATCGCAGGTAGGGCAACCCTACCCGCAGACGAGTTACGGCAGGCACTTTTGCCTCAATAGACGAGCTGCAGTGCGAAGGACCGGCAGTGGGTCACATTTGCCTGGCGAGCAGCGGAGGGCGACACGACAACGAGGGCGCATCTGCCTGAGTGAATTGCGGTTGACCATGACACGGTTGGCACGATAGGCGTGGAGGTTGACATGGGTGGGTGCCCCTACCCAATGACAAGTTGCGGTGGGTGACTTGCAGGAGGGCGCCTCTTCCTGAACAAGTTGAACCAATGAGGGTGCTACTGAACGAAAGCATTATTCTAAAATAAGCATACTAGGTGTAATTAATATGTTAAATATTATTTAAATTGTTTAAATAAATTTAAATTTGTATAATATTATTTGAAATCTTATGAATGTCTCACTTATCTAATTCCCATTAAAGCTTATTCATTAGAGGTTATAGTAATAGAAATAGGAATTGAGAAAAAAAAATAAATGTAAGGTATAGACAATTTCTTAATGGGTCTCTGCAAGGTATTGGGGTTAGTAGATAACACTATTCAGGGGAGCTCTAACGATGGAGGGAGGGAGCTTCTGTAGGGTTTCTTCAAGGGCCACAATATAGTTTGTTCTAGTTGGTAGGAGAGCACAACTTGCTAGCAGTCTAGGCAGTGTTGGAGTATATCCTTTGGAGTGGCAGCTTTCTTGTGGTTGTGATCGAGAAACAAAGAGATTTAAGCAGATTACAAAGGACTGCTGGCAAGCAAACAATAGAAAGAAAGCCTTGGTATTAGAACTTACTTCAAATCAAAGTCGAAAACCATCAACCAGCAAGTTTGTGGCAGATTACTTTTCCTCAACCGAGCATGCGTGCGCAACTATGACCTCTCTCCTCGGGTCTTCAAACACCTTCGCCTTACAGCTCAAAGTTCTTTTGGATTAAAAGAACTGTCCTCAGACAGGCGGCCCAGTAGGCTTCGATATTAATCAAAAAAGCAGAAATACACAAAGCTTATTACAATACGAGATCTCAGAGTTCTCTGTCAAACAATGCCTTGAACTTCTGCCGATCTCTCGTTTTATAGACTTTCTAGCGAATCTAAACTTAGCTAAGACATGACACAAAAGTAGAAATAATTGAGGGTCCTGTCGGTATTTCTTTCACCGACGGTGTCTACTCAATCTTTCTAGTACAATAATTTAGCTACAACATGTGACCAAATTATCACATTGCTAGCTAAAGATTCTACCAGGGTCCCATCGGACTCCTATCTGAATCATATTCATTATCTTGATCAGAAGAATCATGCGTTGGCTCGTACTCATCGAGTATCTTTTGGTAGTGGCGTTCCATCAACCTGTTGTATTCTTCATCGATATTTGCTGTTGGGTCCTGGGCATATGTCCATTCATCCTGTAAAATAGATGTTGTTGCTTTTCCTTTGGCATCTCCATCTAACATTATCGTCTTTCGGGACGCTGCTTTTGAAGATTCTCCCTTTTCCGTATTTGTCTTTATCTTATGGAGGCCCTGTTGCTGAGGCATGTACATGGCTTCCAGTTTCTCCCATTTGTTTAGAAAAGGTAAAGCGCTGATCTCAATATCAAGAAAAGAGTCTTTGAAAACATTTCTGACGGTGGGGGACCTCTGTACCATTAATCCGATGCCGTTTAGGAGTTCCCATTTAAAAATTTGAAACATATTTGTAGAACTCTCGATAGCATGCTGAACCCAAGCTCTACAGTTATTGCTCATAAAATCTTTATGCTGCCACCCTAACTCGAAAATCATTGAAGTGCAGATTATTTTTGAAATCATCAAACTTATTATATGAATGACATTATTATTCCAATTAGGTGAGAGAACACTTATGGTGACCAAAGCCTTTTGATTAACTACAAATTTTAACACTTTGGATTCTCCCTGTAAGTCATTCATTTTATGTAGAATCTGAATTTTTTCTTCCAGCTTTAAATTTCCAAATTCATGAAACCAACTAGCATGCTGCTTAATCATTTCTTCATGGTTGTTGGTTTCAATCTCTCCGATCCTTTCGTGACTGAAAACCTGTGCAAACGGATTGGGATCAATGCTTTCTCTTAACCTGAGACTGTGGTAATCCCAAGGAGATGAAAAGGTTCTGAGATATTGCAAAGTTCTTTGAATGTACTATGATATTCTTGTGGTTGGCTTTTTTCTGCATAACGCATCTTTTATATTCCAATCAGAAAATCCTTCAAAGATTTCATAAGTAAGGAAAGTGTCGTTTGGTGCATAATTTTCATCAAACCTTTGCAGAAAAGAGGCTTCCAATTCTTCAAAAATATCAGGAATTTTTAAAGATAAAATGAATTTTCCTAATTCAGGTTTTATAGGAATTTCTTCAAGATCTAGGATTTTAGCTCTTGTGAAAATACTTAGAGAAAAATCTACTCCTCCAATAAGCTGATAAAAATTTAAGATTTTGAGGGTCCTGATTATTTTGTCATTATATTCGCTGGACCATAGATCAGATAAACTCCTAAACCAGAGTTTCACCTTCATGTTAGGTAAGGGGTATACCTTTACCAGTGTGTCATCTATGCCCAGAGAAGTACCGATATTCTTGAATTGCCATGCTTGGCATTTTCTTATCCAAGTATTTCTTCTCAATCTCATTCCTACAACCTTTTTTATTTATTCTGCAATATTGCTTTCATGTGCTTCAAATATCCTGAATCTATCAACAAAAGTAGAAAAACTATCATCCTACGGACCTTTACTTGGAATGGTAAAGCATGAACTTGTACAAGTCAAGAATGCTTTACTCATATCCCTGGTTAATGAATCTGTCAAAAAATTTGAATTACCTGGGATCCACTCGACTTCAAAGTCAAACAGTTGGAACCAAATCTGCCAAGCAAGAATTCTTCCTTTTGCAATTTGTCTTGAGATTTTGGCAGATAGAAAGTATTGAAAATTCTTGGAGTCTATGCATATTAAGAATTTTACAGGAGTTAGATATAATTCAAATCGTTGTATCCCATTAAATATAGCCAGTGTTTCCTTTTCTGCTATGAAGTAATTCCTTTGGCTAGGTGTAAATTCCCCTGAAGCATAAGCACAAAGTTTTTCTTCACCTTTTTCTTCACCCTCTTCTCTTCTTTCTAGAAGAACAGCTGCCCAAAAATCTAGAGAAGCATCAGTCTGAAGAATAAGCAAACCATCACCTGGTGGCTGACGCTTTGGTAGGTTCTGACATTCTTCTTTCAATTGCTGCACTGCTGCTGTTGCTTCCTGTGACCATCCCGGCTTGAGATGTTTTCTGATCGGCGTTGTTTTCTCTGTCAGATTTGGAATATATTTGTGAAGATAATTCAAAACTCCTAAGAACCTTTGAATTGTCTTGGTATCCTTCAGTTCATCTGGAAACTGTGTCAATTTGGTTAATACATGTGGTTGCATTTAAATTGCACCATTGACTACATTAATTCCCAGAAAATCTATGTTGTTTTGGAATAAAGACATCTTTCTTTCTGACAAGACTATACCATGCTGCTGGACTTCTTTTAAAAATATTTCTAAGTGCTCTAAATGGGTATTTACATCTGGACTATGGATGAGGATTCCATCAATATATGTGACAATAAAATCATACTTATTAAAAATAAAATCCATTCTTCTCTGGAAGAATGCAACGGCGTTTTTCAAACCGAAGGGGACAACCTTCCATTGGTAAAATCTGGCTGGGCAAATAAAAGCAGTTTTATGCCAGTCCTCGGGCTGTATTTGGATTTGATAATACCCAGACTTCATGTCAAATTTACTGAATACCTTGCTATGCTATATTTTTTGCATTATAGTCTCTGGTCTTGGAAATGGATAGTTAAAGCTTTGAGTGATGGCATTGACTGGTTTATAATTTATCATCATTCTGGGTTTACCCCTAACTATCTCTGAATGATTCCTTACCAGAAACACTGAGCAAGAGTAATGGGACTCACTAGGCTCTATGAGCTGCATCTGCAGTAGCTCTTTAATCTGTCTTTTTATTTCTTGCTCATCTGAGGGAGTACAGGGAATTAATTTTCCTTTGACTTTGTTGTCGTGCAAGGTTATGATTTCCTGCATCGGACTTTCTGTTTCCCAAAACTGTTGTGGGTTCTTCGAGAAACTCTTTAGAAGTCTTTTTTGGATATCATCTTGTTCTGTAGACCAATTGGGATCTACGCATGCCAATTGTTTTGTTTTGGATTCTGGTCTTGCTTCATAAATCTGCAGGACTTCTTGCCAATCATCAGAGTCTCTTAATGGCTTTCTGGCTCCTACTCTTTTTTGGCTATTTTCATATCTTGCTTCTGAATTTGCAATAAACAGTCTAGGAACAGAAATATCTTTCTTCTTCAAATTAATAATCAGCTTATCTTGGCTTGTTACTGGAAGCACAAAATTTAGAAATGGCATACCCAACATTAAACTAGCTGAGGGATCAAAGTGTTGTATTGCAGAGATCTTGATAATACTCCCCCCCAACTTTTAAAGAAATATTGTCTACATAGTGAGTTAAACTCACTGATCCTCCAATGGTTTCTGAAACCAGTATGTTTTGCAGTGGTTTCCACAGAGATTTAAATAAAGATGGTCTAGCCAAATTATTAGATCCGCCGGTATCAATGAATGCGTCAACTAACACCCATTCATTTTTTACCTGAACTTGTACCAGGATGTAAATAAGGCTATTTGTTTTGACTATCTTTTTTAACAAAGTGTGTTCTTCTGTCTTTGAAATCTCTGGTTTTGGTAAACTTGTAGAAGTTGTTGTTCTCTTTTGGAATGGACAAAAAACATTTATTTCTGGCAAAGATAACACAGGGTGCTTACCTTGTTTTACTGATAATGATACTGCACTTGCAGATTCATCATCTGAGTCATCTGTTGTTTCACTGGTGACCTCAGTGTCAGTGTCATTGTCTTCTTCACTGTAGTGGTGTTCTTCTGAAAAATCATCATCAGAACATGATGGACAAATATTCATTTTCTGAACATTTTCTTCTTCTTCTACATCTGATACCTCAGTTAAAATATATACATCTGAAATATCATCCTCTGAATCTACAATTGACCAGTCATCTTGAAACTCTTCTATATCTATACATGCTTTGAGTTTACTAGATGAATTTTGTGGGCACTTTTGTGCAAAATGTCCTTCCTTTTTACAAATGGAACAACAATTGTTGTTTCTAGTCTTGATCTTTTCTTCAAAAATTTAAATTTACGAAAAGGCTTTCTTGGGTTAGAGACTCTCTTGGGTTTGAATCTACCATACCTTTTTGTTTTCTTTTTCTTGTTGAATGGTGTCCATGGTAGCATTCTTTTGCAGACATCTGAGCTGGGTGTGATGTCATGCGCTTTCTTTTGCCAACATAAGTATTTAACTTTCTCTGTAACTCTAAACAGAAGATCAACCCAATATACTTGATCTAGAATTTTATTTTGGACTTCTAGATCCTTCATAATGAGGTCTCCTAGGTTGCCTGGTAACTTTGACAAAAATGAAATTTCTGAGCCACGTCATTTGAGAGGTTAGCTTTGAATACTTTAGCCATGAAGTCTTTACTGAACTGATCCAGATATTTCAGATCTTTCAATTCCATTCTATTAAGATCTGTTATCAGTTGCTTTCTCTCATCAAAGGGTTCTGGCACGAACTGTGTTTTTAATAACAATTCTAATGTGGACAGTCTGGCTTCCATGACGACTCTTCTTTCAGCTTCGGATGGTCCCTTCCAGCCATGCATTTTTCTGCTAGGACCATGATGGATATGTTATCTAATCTTGTTGTGACCTGCATCTGATAGAGGGCTCCTATCCAGATCCGAATCGATTCTCCAGGATTTGAAGAATTATCTAGATCTAAGATGTAGCCACTTGAATTAGCAGCATACAAGTCTTCTTCAACACGAGGATATTTACTAACTTCTTTCAAAATATGTGCCTTATTCTGATTATGTATAGATGGCAAAATAAAAGAAGGGAACTTAGAGGCAGCTTGCTCAAGAGTCATGACTTCTTTCTTTGACACAAAAAGTTTATCAATTTTATATGTCTCTCTTTCACTGGTTAATTTTCCAGTGTCTTTAGAAGTACCCTCTCATGAACTAATTGCAGTTTCTGCTTCTTTGGACTCTGCTTCTTCCTCTAGATCCCAAAAATTGGGTGTACTCATATCTCTATGAAACTTAGGAATTTCCTTGCCCTTATTTTTTTGTCTCCTCCTTCTTCTTTCTTCTTTTTCTAGCTTCTCCAACTGCTGCTCGTCATAGAGCAGTTTGAGATTAGCATTTATCAGATCAGCTTGTTTACCTAGATCATCTAGAACATCTTCTGCGTGAGCACACCAAGTGGTTAGATAGTTTCCTATCTGGTAAACTTGGTCCATGTCATTTGGATTCTGAGAATTTTGTTCTAGCAATGGGGCACAGTTAGCTCTGGTAGGTGGTTGTCTGGTATTAGATGAAGAAGTACTAAATTTTGTTTTAGGTGGCCATTTTCCTCCTCTTACAAATCTTCGATTTGCATACTGAAATTCCTCTACAGGTGGAGTGGTATTGACATATGTTCTAAACATTTTATTCACAACAAAAAACGGTTTTTCTTCTGGCATATACAACTGGTTTGTGGATAGTGACGTACTAGTGGAAGAGCTAGCTTCTTCTGGTATGGGAATATGACGATAAAAATATTTTCTTCCACTAATAGGTTGTTCATTTTCTGAGATTGCTGGTAGCACATGTTTTTTTGGCATGACTATTGGTCGTGGTATTTTGAGTCTGTTAGGAATGATTCTCACACAACCATCTGACACAGACATTCTTTTTAACAAGCTATTTGAGTTATCTGCGATGGCCAGAGATTTATACTGGACATACCAGTCATTAGGCAAAGCTTCCTTATCATAATGAACACCTTCTACTTGTGCATTGTTGATTCCTACAGCAACACAATCTCTCAACACTGGCTGTCTCAACTTAGGATGTACAATATTTGTTAACTGAAAAGAGGTTTGGACTATCAAGACAAATACTCATTTTCTTCAACCATTTCGAGACCTTGTACTCCTATCAGGGCTTTCCAACAATCTTTAAGGTGGATATCAGACAAACTAATAGCATAATCTGGATAGATAGTGCCATGTTGACATCCCGAGGATAAGTTTCCAAGTACGGTTCCTATTCAGGCATGTTCATATATATTGTGCCTGGTATCGAAAAGTTCAGCTATACAAGGAGTATTCAGCCCATGACGGAACAATGGTGCTAGTCCGATTCTAATCCCCCCAAAATGCAAATAATAGAATTTCTTTTCAGCAACATATTTTCTAAACTTTCTGATTTTGTCATGTGATAGGTTTGGGTTCTATCTTCAACAGTTCAACCATCATTTTACTCTAGTAAGTTCTCTTTTTGGGGCTCTATGGAAGGCATTTTCAAGGGGTTTGTTGATCTAGAATGCGTGGAGTGGCTTGTTGAAAAATGTAACTAGCATCGGTCTTCATAATTGTATTTTAGTCATGATTTAATGTATTTGTCAAAAGAAAGAAAAATATTTTTTATTGTAAAAAAAATTGACTTATTAAAGCATTGGCTTCATGCTTGGGACAATGGTTAATAGGTCAAAGCCTCCATTGCAGGCTTCTAGGGTTTATGTCAAGAGTTTGTGTCCTTGTCATCAAGTAAAAAAACCCTTCTTGTGCTTTATCAATTAATAAATAAATTTATTTTGATGTCAATTAGGTATTTTAGCCCTCCTCCACCAAGTTGACCTCAATCTGGACAAGTCTGCCTCATCAAGGGAATTCGGCCTCATAGGTTCACTATATAAAGGCAACAACTTGACCTCATTTGGTGACAGATTCAACAAGTTTGATCTGCAATAGCTGGAAGCAGAAAAAGGGTGTGAAATTCAAGGAAGAAGGAGAAAAACATAGCAAAGGAGAAATAAGTCTTTGTCAAGCAAAAAGAAGTTGATCTCTCTTTTTGTCTCACGTGTGAAGGAGCTAAAGCTGCAATAGGGCTGAAATTCCTGAGTAGTTGGGCCAAATTTGTTTCTATTGAGGTAGTATTGTTGTAGTTGATCTTTACAATATGGAAGGACAATTTAAGGGTTGACTTGGTGGAGTGAGAAGAATCTTTTGGTCTATCCTAATTTGATTTACTAGTGGAAGAGTTTGACTAGGTTTTCCCCTATAGAGGGGTTTTAGCCTTGCTTGAGTGTCTACATCTGGTGTCATTGATCTTCATGTTTTTATTTGATGATTGCTTAATGAAAAGAATATAGAAGAATAACATAAAGAAAATTAACAAGGCTACAAGGATTCACAAGTAATTATCACTATAAAAGAATATTGTTGCCCTTTTTATTTTCTAACATGGTATTAGAGCTAAGGTGAGGAAGGAAGGAAAAGGGCAACTTGAAGGTCTATTGAAATAAGGGTTAAGGAGGAAGGAACAAGAGACTGTCATTAAAGAAAGGATCATATAAGAAGAGAAGTCTATTAACTATAGAGACTATGACATCCTCAATGAAGACAAAAAACAAACTAAAAGGAGCCTCGAACTATAAGGCATGGAAGAAGAGGATAGATCTTATTCTCGCTAAACATAAATTTTTGGATTTTTTTCAAGAAAAAGTTAAGAAACCTACAGATGATGCAGGAAAGGAAAAGTACAAGGAAACTAACATCTTGGCCATGAATCTGATAGTGGATGGAGTGAAGGACAATCTAATCCCATACATATCCAATATAGCCTCTGCACGATAAATGTATGAAGCCATCTCCAAATTATTCACCATCAAGAACATTGGTTAGATAGCCAATCTCAAGAATGAACTAAGAACAATAAAAATGACAAAAGATGATAATGTATCATCCTATTTTGTAGGGATCTCTAGAATAAGAGATGAACTCCAAGCTAATGATGAAGTTGTACCAGAAAAAAGAACTCATGATTGTTGCACTACTAGGACTACCAAAATCTTGGAGCTCTTTTGCATTATGAATTATCAGTTGGAAAGACATATTAAACTTTGAACAAATGTGGAATGCATGCAGTCAAGAATAAGCTCGCATCTCATTAGTAAGTGACAAAAAGGAGGATAAAGAAAACAACACTTCAAATTCCTACTACGCTCATCACAAGAAGAAGGGAGCATACAAGAAGTTCAAAGGGCCAAAGAAGAAGGTTGATCTATCAAAGCTTGAATGCTACAATTGTCATAATATGGGACACTACAAAAGTCAATGTCTTGAAAATTGAAGGAATAAGAAGAGAAAAAGAACATGCAAATGTTATTGATGAAGCTCCACCTAAGAAGAACAAGACTGAAAAATCTAAAGTCAAAGACTTATATTATTAAGTCTTCTCTCACGTATCCTTCTAAGTCTACTATTTCATGTTTTGTAATATTTTATTTTATGCTTTGATTTTTAGAATTCATAATATGCCTCATTAAAAATTCTTGAATTGTTTTGATAAAGTTGTAGGCATCCCTCAAAAAAATTGGATTAAGATGGAGCCTTCGCCATTTTACCAAAATATAAGTATATTGTTTCATCTTTCATGTTGGTTTCCTCCTCACATCAAAATCTATTTGTATTGTATACTAATAACTTTTTCTTTATATTTTCCTTGGTAGGAAAGCTTGTAGATTACACAATCTTTATAGAGGAAACCTCAAAGGAAAGACTTGAATCATGAAAGAAGTTTTGTTGCAAAGGAACCCCTTCAATAATTGATTCCCTACAAGATTTGTTAAAGAACAACTCAAGGTATGTCTTAGACTACAAGTTTTGTTACAGGGTTCCCTTCATAGAAAAGGTATGATCATTCTCTTTTGAAATTTGTTTTACACTAATGACATCTTTATGTCTAAGGTTTTGAATCATAGAGATTCTTGTTAGAGTGATTAATCATTAGATTGAATCTATCCTTGTTATACTATCTCTTGTCATTTGATCATTTTTGTGAAACCCTAACCTTTAGGGTTCACTATAAAACCCTAACCTCTTGATGCTAAGGGTATGTCAATGTTGATTATGAAACCCTAGTCTTTTTAGGGTTTCTTGATAAAGTCTAGAACATATTCTTTTGAAGTTTAGGGTTTTGGTAATGCCGCAATAAAAACCCTAGTTCTTTAGGGTTTGTTGTTAATGTTTAGGTTATATAATGAAATCTTAGATTTTTAAAATTGGTGATTTAGTGTTTATGAACAAAACCTGTGTAATAACTAAAGTAAAGTCCTAGGAATGAAAACCTAGGTGTATATTCTTTCATATGATCAAAACCCTTACCTGGTCAAAATTGTTATCTAAATTTTGAGTTCGATGTTTGCATCTAGGGTTTAAAACAAAATCATAGAAAGAAGGAAATAACAATGAATCCTCAATATGAAATGCTAGTATGTTAATTGGATTGTTGATATACTTGATTTGGCATTATAGATGAAATCTAGGGTTTGCAACAAACCCTAGTAGAGTTTGACATGTAATTCTAAGAGCATATTGTTGAAACCTTATGATTAGATTGATATTTTGATTGAGTTGCTAATATCTAAGGCTTTATGTCTTGAAGATATGGAGTCTAGGGTTTATGACAAAATCCTAGCAAAATGTTGAAGCCTAGTATATATAAAAGATATGACCTTTGATAATTATGAACCTAACTAGGCATAGGTATTCGATGTCTAAAGCTTGAATGTGTTGATGATTCCATTCTAATGACATGATTTTGATATAGTTGACTTCATGCTTTTTTATATTTGTATTTCCTTGTACGTGCTATTAAAGTTTTGCAGGTACATAATCTTCAAGATGTTGAAGATGTTCATGATAATAATCATGAGCATGATGAAGGAAACTACAAGAATGATGATGATCAAGATGACCTTGATGCCGTGAGAAATAAATGAACCATTGAAAGGTTGAAGTCTCTCTAAAGCTATAAAAGAAAGAAGTTGTTGAGTTGAGAGGGAGCTTGGATAGAATAAAGGGTATAACTCCCTTGTTAAGAGAGACAACATATTATGATAGTCATAGGTAAATACCTTGAATAAAGAATGAAATCGAAGAATGAATGAAAGTACTACAGTCTACAGGGAAAATTTTAGGGGCTAATATTCGCAAGTTGCCTAATTTTCTATGCTTTTTCCAAAAAGAAGATTTGCCAATTTCCCTTTTTTGTAAAAAATAATTGCCCAAATTTTATAGCGTAAATTTTTTTACCTTAATAATTGTCAGAAATTTATAGATACTATATAAAATCATTATAAATTTGAATATTTTTACTAAAATATCACCAAATGTTTTACAATTTGCATACTAGGGGCTAGTAAGATTCGTCATTATTTCTAAACTTTTCAATAAATTTCCATCCTTAAAATTTTCCCTAACTACAGAGGGATTTGAAAACAAAAGACTTGAAAAGTACTGAGGTTGTATTTGATGCTACTGAGGAAAGAAGAAATGTTTCGACAAATTGTATTTGATAACTTGATGATTATATAAATAGTGTTAGAATGATTGAGGACCCCGAAGGTTTGTGTGTGTGTGTTATCTATCATATATATATATATATATATATATAATATATATATATATATATATATATATATAATATAGATATATATAATATATAATGTTTATTACTAATTGGGGTTGTGATTGTGCATGATCTCTCCATAAAAGGTTGAACACTTGAAGCATGCTTGGAGTGGTGGATATATATTTGATTTAGTTTATTGGGATAGATAAAGCATCTTGTGGCAACAAGATGCTTGGGAGGAAATTTGGTCGGCCTATGTGTTGATATCTAGATCCTGAAGTAGGGAGGGTGTTGTGGGTCATGGAGATCCGACCTTGGATACACGCCTAAATCCCTGGGTTGGTGTTAGAGCTTAAAAGCTTGATGGACCTAGAGTGTCTAAAGCTTGAGTACACCTTAGTCCCACCCAAATAGAGTACCTTGGTTAGGTATCTAATTTGTAGCATTGCGTGTGTTGCGACTCTTCATAGAGCATATCATTTTGAGGTCTTCCATGTACCTATGTAAATATGTAATTATGAATACCTCCCTAGTTAAGAGGGGGTCTTGAAAAATGTAACTAGTGGTAGTCTTCATAATTGTATTTGAATCATGATCTAATGTATTTGTTAAAATAAATAATTATTTTTTTTTATTGTAAAAGAAATCGACTTATTAAAGCATGGATTTCATGCTTGGGTTAATAGTTAATAGGTCAAACCCTCCATTGCATGCTTCTATGGCTTATGTCAAGAGTCCTTATCCTTCTCATCATGTAAAAAAACCCTTCTTGGGCTTTATCGATCAAGAAATAAATTTATTTTGATGTAAACTAGGTCTTCTAGGCCTCCTCCACCAAGTTGGCCTTAATCTGGACAAGTCAGCCTCATCAGGAGAATTTGACCTCACAGATTCACTATATAAAGGCAACAACTCGACCTCATTTGGTGACAAATTCAACAAGTTCGACCCGCAATAGATGGAAGTAGAAAAAGGGCATGAAATTCAAGGAAGAAGGAGAAAAACCTAGCAAAGGAGAAGGAATTCTTTGTCAAGAAAAAAGAAGTTGAATTTTCTCTCTTTTTGTCTCACACCTATGAAGGAGCTAAAGCTACAGTAGGGCTGAAATTCTAGAGTAGTTGGGCCAAAATTTTGGAGTAGACGGGTCAAAAATTCTGGAGTAGATGGGCCAAAATTTTGTCTATTGATGAAGTATTATTGTAGATGATCGTTATAGTCTAGAAGGACAGTTTGATGGTTGACTTGGTGGACCGAGAAGAGTCTTTTGGTCTAAGGATTTGGTATATCTCAATTTGATTTACTAGTGGAAAAGTTTGACTGGGCTTTCCCCTATAGAGGGGTTTTAGCCCTGGCTGAGTGCCTACATTTGGGGTCATTGATCTTCATGTTTTGATTTGATGATCGCTTGAAGACCACAAGAATATCACAAGTAATTATCAACATAAGAGAATCTTTCTGCCTTTCTGATTTTCTATCATGGCCAAGGTATGAACAACATGGATATTGTTGATTATGATTCTGTTAGGGGTTCCATTTTTGTTTTTTCTGGTGAAGTTGTTTCTACCAAGGGGTTTTCACTTCACCTATAGGAAATGTTGTTAGGGGTTCGAACCCATATGGTGAGTTTTCATTCAACCTAAAGAAGTGTGTTCTGAGAGATCCTCCATCTTATTCCATTTGTTCGAGGTTCTTGTTGGTGTTACCACGAGTAAACAATTTCTCCTCTGCAGTAGATTTCATGCATCATGCTTCGATGGGAGGCATCTCCTCTCTAGTCCCACCTATTTCTAGTAAAGGTTCTTTTGGTTTTTCAAGGCATTTTTTGTGGGTTTTAATGGTGTCAATATTCCTCTTTTATCCTTAAGTGATGGGGTTTCCACTTTTCTGGTCTCTCAGGCTTTGGGTGGCTTCCCGCTTGTTTAAAAGCCTTTACCGGAGGTCCCCAAAAATGCAGTGGATAAAACCCCAACAAAAGGTTTTGTTCCTCAAGTATTAGTAAATCAAGCGGCCATTGTGTAGGGTCCTCACTTTGGCATATGTCTGGGAGTTTCTGATAAGGATGCTTCAAACCCTAGTTTTAAGGAGAAAGGTAGCCAGATTTCTTCTCTGAATAGAAAGAAGCTTTGGGTTCTAAAATGTGAAAACACCCCAATGACATACACTCTGTTTTTAGGGGATGTTGTAGAGATGTATGACACAGTGGATTTGGTAGATAAATCTTTGGTGGGAAGGGCAAGAGGTCAAAAATTTGTCTTAGAGACCATCAAGGCATGGAGGGATTAGCATATAACCCCTTTGGTCTTAGAAGTCCCATAAGTCTTTCTCCTTGTAGAAGGATGGTTCTAGCTTTCGTTCAAATCTATGGAGGATGTAACCAAAATTGTGAAGGAGGTTTGGGCTATCGAATCCACTCCAGTCATTTTTTAATTCTAAACTCCATTATTTGACACCTAGAAGGAACGTATGGATGAAATCCATAACCGGGTCTCATTTCTTGGTTTACCATCCAACATGTGGAATCCCCAAAAGTTTGCTAATTTTGGGAACAATCTGGGGCATTTTTTGGATTTGGACTACTCTTTCAGAGAGGTGATACAAATCGGTGGCGAGGATTTTGGTATGCCTTGACCTTTGGAAGAATCTTCTTGCAATAATGGATATTGGGAAGGGTATTGTGAGGCTTCAAGATTTAGACTATGAGGACCTTCCTTTAGGTGTGGAAGATGCCACAATATAGACATTTGGTTAATATCCACAATCTCCCATTCAAAATCTATTCATATGTTGGCAAAGAATCCAAAAAAAACAAGACTGAAGGAGAGCTCTCAGGGGCCTGTCCTGAGGGTCTGATGGAAGATAGCGGGTGAGCGGTGGATATGGTGACGACTATGTCAGATTTACCTAGCTTGATTTTGGTTTTTCAAATGATGTCTCTGCTAGAGGTTTCTTCTTCTTCTCCATCGGATCAGATCAATCAGTTTATGGAGGACACATTGACTCTGGGTAATTTAGTACCCATATCTTATGTTCCTTTATATTCAGGTACATGTTTTGGCTCTTTAGATGTTGGAATTTCTGCTTATTTGGGTATGATTTTTGGGAACCCATCCCTCTCATCTATGTTTCCTTCCCCTATAAACACCCCTTGTATAATGTCATCCAGGTTCTCAGTATACTCTTCCCTGAGGGCATCTACTTATTCAGGAAGTTATGGCGATCTGGGTGAGGGTGATATCCTCTACGATCTGAGGTCTCACCTTGTGATTTCAGTTTCTATGGACCCTCCTAGTGGTTTGGGTCAAATCTTTGCTCCTGGTCTTTCTAGAAAATATAGGGGGAGAAAATCCAATATTACATTGGCTAAAGCCAAGGCTCATAAGGAGTTGGATGCGAGTAGGAAAAATTCTATCGATGGGGCTCTTAGAGCATTGAAATCCATTCAAGAGGTGCCCCAATGAAATTCTTGTCTTTAAATTGCAAAGGTTTGGCTAGTAATCCCCAAAAAATGGCCTTAAAGAGTTTATTTCTAGTGGAACATCCCGATGTTTTATTTCTGGAAGAAACATTGGGGGTGGGAGACATTATTTATAATTTATTAGAATCTTCATTTTTATCTTGGAAACTTATTTCCCTTGATGTCTGAGGTTGTTCTTGGAGTTTTGGCTTTGGGTCAGGATGCTTGTAAGATGCAGGCTCAAAACTTCTGAAACTTTTCCTCGGGTCTAGGTCTTGTGGGTTTCTCTATGGAGTTGGATCAAACTTTTACCTTTATTAATTTAAATGGGCCTAATGAAGACAAAGTTTGTTTCTAAAATTCCTTATTAGGGAAGTCTCTTTTGAGTTCTGAGAATTTGATAATTGAAGGTGATTTAAATTTTTCTATGGGAGAAACTAAACCTTGGGGCCCTTGTGCCACAGTTAACCCTCTTTCAGGATTTTTATTGCATAAGATATCTACTAGTCATCTGATTAATATTTTGCTTGGTGTGTTTATAACCAATTTGGAGAAATAAAAGGGTGAGGGAGGGTTATGTGGCAAAAATACACATATTTCTTGTGTTTGAATCTATGATGCTTCATTTTCCTCTTCTTCGCCACTAGGTTGGATCTGGAGGGATTTTGAATCATTCTTCTATCCTTTTGGATTTAAAAGGGAAATCACAAAATCTTGCATGTCCCTTCAAAATCAATACAAATTGGTTAAAAGAAGAGGCCTTCAATGTATTGGTCAAGATAATTGGTGGCCTTTTGATGGAAGTAACTTGATTTCAGTGACTCATCAATTTGAGTCAAATCTAAAACATATAAATCTTTTGCTTAAATAATGGGCAATTGAAAATCACAGAAAGGAGGAGGAGGAACTAATGGATTTTGAACAAAAGATAGAGACCTTCTCTAAATCTGGTGTTGAAGGATATCGGTCGTAGGAATCTAAAGATGAAATTCTAAGACTTGAAGCTAGAATAAAAGAGATCCTTGCAACTAAGTAAGCCACATGGCATCTTAAAATCATGGATTTATGGTTGGCTAGTGGAGACGAGAATACCGATTTTTTTCATGCCTACGCAAAAGGAAGAAAACTTGCTAACACCATCTAGAGTATGGTTGAGAATGAGGGCCATGAGGTTTCAAATTTTGAAGGCATAGCATCCATGGGAAAGGCTCATTTCCAAAGAATTTTAGGGAACCATAGAGGATCAATATTGCTGAGATTATAAGAGTCACACAATTTTTCCCTATATTTTTGGAGGATGAAGAGGATAAAGCGTTGATGGAGGAAGTGTCTGAAGAAGAGTTAAAGGTGGCCCTTTCTAGTTTTCAAAAAGGCAAGGGTCTGGGGCCTGATGGATGTGTTATGGAATTATTCTCTATTTTTTTACCCTATGTTATGAGTTATTATTGAATATCATAGTTAAGGTAGGGTTCTCCCAGATTTTAATTGGACTTTCATTTCCCTTGTTCCTAAGGTTTATAATTCAGTTTCTTTTGAGGAGTTTCGACCTATCTCTCTTTGTAATTGCATGTATAAGGTCATCACTAAGATGACTTCCAGAAGAATCAAGCCAATCCTTTTAAAGGAAATTTCTTTGGAACAATTTGGGTTTCTTGATGGGAGACAAATTCACTAGGCCATTTGGGTTGCACAGGAAGGTTTACATAGCATAAAAACTATGGAGATTAAGGGTGAAATGTTTAAAATTGACCTTTCTAAGGCTTATGATTGAGTCAATTGGTCTTTCATCAAACTTATTCTCACTCGTGTGGGTTTTGATGTTCCCTTCATCAATTGTATAATGTGTTGCTTGCCACCTATTTCTTTCATTGTTCTGATTAATGGATCTGCCTCACCGTTTTGTCATGCTCAACAAGGATTGAGAAAATGATGCCCTTTGTCTCCCCTCCATTTTTTGCTTGTTGCATAAGGCCTTAGTCGCCTGATAAAAGAGGCTAACAAAATAAGGGAATTTAAAGGAGTGGTGATTGTGTAGGCTTTGGAAATTAGGCATCTGTTATTTATCGATGATAGGCTTATTTTCTATAATGGATCGACAAGGGATATGCAAATATTGTCTAACATTTTGGCTTTGTTTGAGAAATCAACTAGTATGGTGATAAATGAATGAAAATATTTCCATTGTTGTCCATAGCATGGAAGAGTAGGAGAGCACATATATTTTCTATATCCTTACATTCATGATTACTGAGTTGGAACTAGGCCTTAAATATCTAGGTTTCCATCTGAAACCAAATTGATATTAAAAAAGAAGATTGGTTGTGGTTGTTGGCTAAGCTGGAAAAAAATCTCTTGTTGTAGTTTCAAGTGGCTATCCAAATATGGTAGATTTGTCTTAGTTGAATTCGTCCTTGAAGCCATACCAGTCTACTGGATGTCCCTAACTTAAATCTAAAAGGGTGTTCTGGAGAAAGCTAGAAGGATTTGTTTTATGTTTTTATGGGAAGGTTCTTAGGATCACATTGTCCTTCCATGGGTAAGGTGGAATTATCTGGCTATTCCAAAGTTGTTGGGAGGTTGGGGGCTCAAATTTTTTTATGTTCTCCAATGCACTCACTATCAAGTGTGGGTAGCGACTCTTATCCATGCATAGTCTGCGGACAAATATGGTTATAAAAAAGTATATTGTTCCATATTCCTTAGAAGATTGGATGAGACTTCTAGATCGAGCAAGACATAACATCTCAGTGGTTTGGAGGGTTGTACTTAATACATTTGGGTCGGTGGCTTCGGATCTGTCATGAAAGATTAGATATGGGACCAACGTTAATTTTTGTAGCATCAAACAAGTGTTCTAGTATTGACTTTGATCAGAGAGGCTAAGAAACACAAAATATCCAAAACCCAGAAACCGTTTCAAGAGAAAACACCTAGAAACCACTCAATTAAATTAATTGATCGATAATTAAAAAATGCCTAAGTTTAACTTAGGGAAATCGATTAATTAAAGGGAATTAATTGAGAAAAGTGAGAATGCTCTAGAAACTCACATGGATTGAGTTTGAGATGATCTTAGGCATTGATGGGTATCTAATCATGGTCGTTGGTTCACCAACGAGAGATTATAAGAGTAGGACAATGGGATGGAGATAGACATTGAGTGAGTGGGTGATCTAGGCAGATTGAATTTCCCAGAGAGAAAATATTCACCTAGGAAGAGAATTCAAGCCATAGATCAGTAGCAGAGATTGAGCAACAACATGCTGATCCAATGAAGTTTTCCAGTGCCAGAAAGAGTCAGTGGGAGAGGTCGAGTTATTCCACAGGAGGTAGCGCAGGGGTTGCAGAGGAAGTTCGATTCAGCTGAAGAGAAGGTTGATTCATGTCCCAGAGACTGGTATAATTTTCCAGAGGGACGGTGAATCACTTCTAGAGGCAATAGCAAGAAGGATGTCTGATTGATAGGCAGATACATGGAGTGCATGTGAGGGATTGCGCACCATATTCGTAGACTCCTGCACAAGGGTATTTAAGGAGCTAGTTTCTATGGCCAATTTGTTGCAAGATCACTTGTGGAGAAGGGAAAAATTCCCTCAATAATTTTTCCAGTGATTTCTCAGGAGAGGATTTCCAATTCGTCATCTAGTTTATTATACTCATATCTTGTTGTGAGTAATAATAATAAAACCCTCATTCGCTGCACCATTTTTCCCATGTTGGGTTTTTCCGAGGACATTTGTCCATAAAATTTAATTAATAGTGTCATTTTGATTGTGTGTGTGCTCTATTTTCTCTGTTCCAATTTATTTTTCGCAATATTTTTATCGTGAAGAAATTGCAATGTAATTTATTCATTATTTTGTCATAACAAAATAAACTGCATAATTAATCAGTTAGAAGAATAAATTCTAGTTACCGCATTTCAAGTAATTTTCACTAGGTATCAAAGAAGTTTGAAGATAGATCAGAGGCTCAGTAACGAGAAGGAAAATTTGTGTAATTCAGAGGGAGTTGTGAGCATAGTTTTTAGGATCTGCGCAGGCCAACAAGGTAGTTCAAATTGTTGGGCAGGGAATTCGTTTTCCAGATCCAAACAAAGGGAAAAGTTCAATTTTCCCAGTAGCAGTTCTGGCAGGCAGTGGTGTTGCCAGAGAGAGCATTTCAGTGAGAAGATTAAAGATTTCATTGAGCAGATCTAGGAGCAATTAGTTTGCAACAGTTTTTGCAGTAGTAGATCAACACTTGGCAGAAGAGAAAAATCACACAGAGGAATTTCTCAGAGTGTTTCGAGATAGAGTTTCGAGGAAGAAATCCATAATATCTAGTTACATAGGCATTTGTAGAGAATATTTACGCATTTTAGGAGGGAGTGCGAATAGTGGAGTAGGAAAGGGAGGATTCCTATTTATTTTCCCAGATTTGAGTTTTGCTAAAATGGCATCAATAGGACTTCAAGATCAAGATAGGCTACATCAACCCTCTAAATGTTGTATTTGGAAAGCCAGAATGACTTTCCTGCTAGATGAGAATGGTATGAAGACATATGCAGAAAGATTTATAGCCATACCTATAAATATATAGCAGCTAGAGAATTACAATAAGGAGATGTCAAATGTGAAGAGGATGATCCTTGATGGAGTTTGAGATCATTATATAGTCTCACATTTAACTACCAAGAATACAACAAAAGAAATGTGGGAATGTAGTAGCTACGCTTTTCCAAAATCCTTCCAAGAACTCGAAGATGTTCTTGAAAGAGAATTTGAGGACCACTAGGATGCAGAAGGGTGAAGGAGTCACTCCTTATCTCACTAGAATTTAAGACATTTGAGATGAGCTTGCAACAGTTGTAGAGACACCTCTTAAGTGTGAGATAGTGCGTACAAATTTCAACGGTTTCACCAAGGAGTGGGAAAATTTCATCCAAGGTATTACTAGATGAGATAACCTACCTAGATGGGATCAATTGTGGGATGATTTCACTCAGGCAGAGATGAGGCTTGCTCTAGTTGAGAGTGATATCAATAGTAATAGTAGTAAAAGACCAAAGAGTCTGAAATATGAGGAGAATGTAGCCCTTGCATTGAAAGGGAAGGAAAAAAAAGGTCCTAGTCTGGGACAAATATCAAAGGGAGAAGAAAATAAGAAGAAATATTTCTCAAAGATCAAGTGATTCAGATGTGTTGAGTTTGGCCACTACAGTACCTAGTGTTCCAAGAAGAAGGACAAGAAGGAGAAGCAGGAGCAGGCAACAACTTCGACAATGATTGATAATTTGTCCAACAGGTTGGAGGGCGAATTCACTTTGTATGCAGCTATACTTCCAGGAGAGAGCTAGGGAGAGATTGAGCTCTAATTCCCAAAGGTAAAAAGATTTGCGCAAGATCCATGGAGAATTTTTTCTCGCATATCATTACCCTTACTATAGTGGCCCACAATTTTTAGCAGCAGATGGATCAATGTCAAATTTTGTTTTCATATTTTGAGGGACAATTGCAGTACTAGTTATATTCAGTTATTGAGGGCCGCAAAACCAGTCAAGGTGCAGACATATACTCAGTAGACAGTGTAGAGGCTAGTAGCAGTCACATGCTCAACAGAAAGTTGTAGAGCCAGTACAAGGACACAGTTAATTGAATTTTTTTATTCTTACTTGCAGTAGTTGCAAAAACAACAACATGAGATCAGTGGCAACACAGAGCAGTGTTGGCAGTAGTACAGGAGTATAGTGTAGTGTTGTTAGCAATGGAGATGTAGTATGGTTCAACTACATGAGTGGAAGATGAATTACAGTATGCATAGCGGCTAGTGGAAAGTGGAAAATTGTCACAGTTGTCAGTCATTAGTAGCGTGAGGGAAGATGTTACAGGTGAAGACAAAGAGAACACCTTCCTCGCTAAGAGGGAGTGTTAGTTTTTGTAACATCGGACAAGTGTTCTAGTCTTAACTTTGGTCAGAGAGGCTAAGAAACACAATATCTCCAAAATCAAGAAAACAATTTGGGAGAAAACACCCAGAGACCACTCAATTAAATTAATTGTTTGATAATTAAAAAATGCCTAGTTCTAACTTAGGCAATTCGATTAATTAAAGCCTAGAATTAATTACGAAAAGTGAGAATGCTCTAGAAACTCACATAGATTGAGTTTGAGATGATCTTAGCCATTTATTGGGATCTAATCATGGTTGTTGATTCACCAACAAGAGATTATAAAGCAGGACAATGGGATGGAGATAGACGCATCGAGTAAATGGGTGATCTAGGTAGATCAAATTTCCTAGAGAGCGGAGATTCAATCGGGAAGAGAATTCGAGCCAGAGATCAATAGTTGAGATTGAGGAGAAGATGCAGGGTGATTAGGTGGATTTTTCCAGTGTCAAAAACAGTCAATGAAAAAGGATGACTTATTCCACAGGAGGTTGCATTGGGGCTTGTGCATAGCCTCAAGGAAGTAGTTCGATTTAGTTGAAGAGGAGGTCGATTCAGGTGCCAGAGACCAGGATAATTTTCTAGAGGACCTGAGAATCACTTCTAGAGGTAGCAATAGGTAGGACATTTTATTCAAAGGATGATCCAGGGGGTCTGTGTGAGGCAATGCGCAACATCAGCACAGAGGCTTGCACAGGGGTATTCCGAGAGCCAGTTTCCACGGTCATTTTGTTTCAGGATTGCTTGTGGAGAAGGGGAAAATTCCCCCAATAATTTTGCTAGTGATTTCTCAAGAGAGGATTGCGAGTTTGGCATCCATTTTATTGTACTTAGATTTTTTTGTTGAAGAATAGCAAAAAAAAACCCTAATTGGTTGCACTGGTTTTCCCAAGGACATTTGTCCAAAAATAACAATGTCATTTTGATTGTGTGCATTCTCTATTTTATCAGTTCCTATAGAATTTTGTAGAATTTTTCCTACAAAATCAGCTAGCTCTGATACCATGTAGAACTTTTTCTACAGATCAGCTAGCTCCGATACCATGTAGAAATTTCCCACCTGTAGATCACCTGGTAATGCAATGTACTAAAGCAAAACACTTGATCTACTTCTACAAACAATTTAGCGGAAGCTTAATCAACCATGAGCAACATCAATAAGAACACATATAACTGATAAGAAGGAATAAATCACACATAACACAGAAGAATTTACTCGGGGAAAGCACCTGCCTAAAACCCCATCTCTGTATTATCATACAAGTGGAAATATAGTCCGGATTACACAAAGCCTTAGCTCATAAGCTTTCCAGCTCTCAATACAATCCCTCTGCTGCTTATAGACAATGAAAGGCTTCTCACAAACCTTCTTCTCCGCCCTCCAAGCCTCCTATTTCCTTGTGCAGTTTCATTGGGGTCCAGTGATGTCACATGTGTGAATTGGCCTCTTCACACACTCACTAACCTCTGATCTAACTGCACAAACCTGAAGCAGATAAATCCTTATCATAGATGAGCTTCCTTTATAGGAAAAATATTCATCCAACTAATAGTACATTGTCCCTTCTCTGATCTCAACTGGGTCTCTGACAAAACTGGCATGCATTAGTTATCCAGAGTGAATACACAATTATCTGAAAATAATAGTTGTCACATGCATGCAAGCATCAACAAACTATATCTCATTAATTTAACAACTTGTTAAATTAATCTAACTGGACTTGACTAAGTTAAACTAAGTCAACTAATCCTCTCAATATAGAACTGCACCTTATCTCCTCTAATCAAGGGAAAAATTCCTAAATCAAGAGAGAAAATAATTGCATGATCTCACAAAGACTTCAAGTTTAATTTTCCATAACTAATTAACTCATGGAGATTAATTAATTATTTTAAACTGCTGGTAAGACCAAATTCGTTTTTACTTCCTATAGTTAGACCAAGGACTGCTAAAAATAGGAAGGGACCCATAAATGCTATTTTTAGAAGTTTCTATTTTTAGCAGTTTCACCTCTCACCCAAGGTGGCCAAAATGCTCATTAGCCAAAGTGCTATTTTTAGCAGATCTATTTTTAGCACTTTCTAAATTTAGCATTTCTTGTTGCACATTTTTCAATAGTTCTAGTTTATTTTCCATGGTATATTTATCGTGAAGAAATTATAGTGTGATTTATTCTTTATTTTTCCATAAAAAATAAATTGCATAATTAATCAGTTAGAAGAATAAATTCCAATTATTGTATTTCAAGGAATTTTCACAATCAAGGCTTGATTGGGGTATGATCCTTAGCCAGGGAGTGCAGATTTTCAAATAA
Source organism: Pinus taeda (assembly GCA_000404065.3). Lineage (NCBI taxonomy): Eukaryota > Viridiplantae > Streptophyta > Pinopsida > Pinales > Pinaceae > Pinus > Pinus taeda. Next base: position 104,842 of record APFE031421042.1, on the reverse strand, counting down.
TTTCCCAAGCTCTTATAGATTATTTGAGAGACCAAGCATTCTCCCATTTTTACCATATAAATAATCCGACTCGAACAACTTTCAGACAACAAGGATGGATGTCTGTTGTTGAATTAAACCTTCTAGACATTTTTAGGGGGAATGGACAAGGTTTATAGATGCTCCATGTTATGCACATATTAGATTAAATGATAGCGATGTTGAGATGGTATGCGCTCTCGTTCCTCATGGTAGCTATACTTCTAAGTTGGGTTACTTACACCTAAGTGCTCTTGCCCAAAATATGGAGGTGGTCTAGTTGTGAAGTCGAATTGTCCATCCAAATCATGGTTGTTGGTTTGGTGCATCATGGAGTGAAAAGTTCCCACTTGGGATGTCATGCAACGTAGACATGAAATTGGGCCAGGATGGTGTGCAGTGTAGATCATCTTTTTGTTCAATGTTCATCCACTAAGTAGGTATGGCGGTCATTTTGTTCTTTGTTTGGTCAAGATTTTAGTTGGGAAGGTTTATCTTTTGAAGAGATTTGGAAAAGATGGAATGAGAATACAACCATTAAATCCATGATGGCTCTCCCCCTCATTTTGTGTTGGGGTATTTGATTGGCAAGGAATAAGGAAAATTTCCAAAACTCTTCATCCTACCCATAAAAGGTTGCAGCTAAAGGTTAATCCATTCTCCCACTATCCTTAGTCCAAGGTTTTGTCAAGTGGCAGATATGAGCTCATGGAAACCATATGTAAACATTCCTCGGGTTATTTTGATGACGTGTCACAGGGGGAGGCAACCATTTCTCGGGCTGGCTTTGTTCTACAGAAGACAAATTGTGGTCAAATTGCCTTAGAAAATCTTGGTCAACCACTTCAAGCATGTCCCTGAAGTAAAAAACTTCATCTAAGACAGAGGATTTGTGAGAATGCCAGCATCCTTCTCATCTGTAGAAATGTAATGAAGCCAGACTACTCCCTTCTATACCATGTCTTGGTACTTGATCTCAATGTGCTTTGATATGTCATCGCAGTCATCTCCAACACCTGCTTAAACAATCCTGCGAGCAGCTTCTGAATCCACACTACTTCACAACTTGTCAAACTAGTTGCAATATACTCAACCTTTGTAGTGTTGAGTCAAATAGATGTTTTCTTCCTACTCATCCATGATATCATAGCATAACCCAAACTGAAGAAACATATCGATGTGCTCTTCTTATTTTCTTCACTCTCAACCTAATCTGAATCTAGATATCCATGCAGTTGTAATTCATCAATTGAGGCATATCTCAACCCATATCTAATTGTGCCATTTCGATAACTCAACACATGTTGTGCATGCCTCAGATCAACCATAAACTAACCAACTTTCTTCACTAAATCCATCACCACAACTACTTTTTGGTCACCTTGACTAGGTGCTCCCTCTAACACTAAAACAGATCTTGTTGTGGCAATCCTGGTTGCTCCTTCTGCCACTATTGCTTCCTAGTTACTTAAGCATATTTGTTGTAATTTATGGTCCACTCACAAAAAGGATACTGCTCTTATATACTTCTAGTCTTTGAGCATGTATTCTAATAATCTCAATCCCATGACATCCATTTGGAAGGCTAGTCCTTCCACCAAATTTGAAATAGAGGCTTTCAACTTCTTTAGATTGGTCACCATGGGAGTGTCCATGGGCGTGCTTTCCATCATCCTAAATATTTAAAGGATCTCAATAGTATACTACTCTTGACCAATGAGGCAATGCATCAAATCTAGATCCTCTATCTCGAGCTTAGAGGCCAACATCCTGTAAAGAAAGGCTTTTGGAGCTAATCCTAACTGTTTTTTGTGAAAATTCCTTGAAATGAGACAACTAGAAATATTTCTCCTAATCGATAAAGTTAATTATGCAGTTTATTTTGTTAATATTGACACTGCAATTTATTCACCAAATAAAATATTGTGGAAGAAAAAGAAAAAAGAACTACGATATACTAGCACACACACATAAAAATTAACACAATTATTTTTGGACAAATGTCCCTAGAAAAACCCAATGTGGGAAAACTGGTGTAGCAATGAGTTTTTTATTATTATCCAGCAACAAAATTTCTTGAGTATAATAAAAATGACAGTAAACTAGTGTTTCTATCCAAGAGAAATACTGGTAAAAAGATATGAGGGAATTTACCCTCCTCAAGAAATTTGACAATAATCTAAGCCTTAGAAGTGGCTCTAAAACACTTATGCATCAACCTTCTACTGGCGCCTTTGCGCAAACCCCACTCATTCTATCCAAAAACTGCCTCTGGTGTGATGTCTAGCATGTTTCTTCCACTAGAACAGATTCTTTCGGGCACCTGGAAATTTCCCTGACCACTGGAAGTTGAATCCACCCTTGCTCTGGTTGAATCGAACTGCTTGATTGAGGCCCTGTGCAACCCCTATGCAACCTCCTTGAGAATTAGTACAACCTCCTCTCATTGATTCTCAAGAATTGAAAACCCCTCCAGAATACCTTTGTGTTGCCCCTCTGCCACCTACTACTCGATCTAATGGCTCGATTTCTTCTGTTGAATTACCTGCACTAGAAAATTGAACTGCCTAGATCAATGAGTATCTACAACTGGTGTGTCCTCCATCTACCCATCGACCTCCTCTTCTAATCTCCAATTGGACTCCAATGACCAAGATTAAAACATTATCAATGGCTGAGATAATCTTTGGATCGATCTGTGTGAGTTTCTAGATAATTATCACCTTTCTCAATTAATACTGATTAATTAACCAATTTTCCTAAAGTTTAGATATAGGAAATATTTAAAATTTGAGTAATAATATAATTGTGACTTTTCTAGGTGGAATTTTCATAGATTATATCTAGGTTTTGGATAATTCATGTGTTTTATCCTCTCCACAAAGTTTTGAGAGTAGAACACCTCTGATGCTACAAAAACTAACACTCCCACTTAGCGAGAATGGTGTTCTAGTTCAGTACTGCTACAACACCCTATCCTTGCATCATCCTTCCATACACATTGTTGATGTCTGGCCACTGTCATTGTCTGCCATTGCTTATCAACCACTGTACAACTCTGATGATGCACTTTTTTTGCTACTGACACTAATATACTACTACCAACTCTACATCTGCACTACAACTCCCTCTCAACTGTTGTTGTTGCGACATCAACTACTGCAACTGAGAAGCATCCAAAAAAATTTGTCGCTACTACTGAAATTGGTTCTCCACCATACCCATCTGTTTTATGAAATAGATGAAATTAGCTCTTCCTAGAGCTTTCGTGAGTATATCTGCAGCATACTCATCTGTGGAAACATATTGTAGCTAGATCGCTCCACGTTGCACACACTCTCTAATGAAATGACACTGAATATCTATGTGTTTCAACTTATCATGAAACATTGGATTCTTAGAGAGCTTGATGCAACTTTGATTATCACAGTAGGCATTGATTGCCTCCATCCTCTGTCTGAAAAAGCTTACTAGCAACTTCCAAAGCCATATGGCTTCGCACGTGGTTGCCTCTACAGATCTCAGTGCTATTGACTTATGCTTCCTGCTACACCAAGAAACCATCCCTAAATCAAGACTGAAGCAATACCTAGAGGTACTTTTCCTATCCATTGAACTACCTGCCCAATTTGCATTTGTGAACCCACATAATCTAATGTCATCCCCTTGGATATATTTCAACCCATACTATATTGTTTCAAGCACATACCTCAAAATGTGCCTCATTGTTGTCCAATGTAACCTCTTTGATTCCACGATAAACTTCCTGAGGGTATTGATTATGAAGCAAATATTTGGCCTTATATTGACTAGATACATGTGATAGCCGATGAGATGTCTAAACAAGGTGGGGTCAACATCCTTGTCATTTGATGCATATATTTTCTTCCAGTTGGTGATCATGGGAATCGACATGGGTCTACAATATTTCATTCTTTATCTCTTTAAAATATCTGTAGCATATCTACCTTGACCAAGGAATATCTCCCTGTCCTTTTGCCACACTTCCAATCCTAGGAAATAGTGCATCAACCCCAAATTCTTCATATTAAACTCAGATGTCAGTTTCCTCTTGTAGTCATCTATGAGCCTTGATGACCCTGTCAAGAAGATATCATCCACATACACCACTAGGATGAGTGGCTAATCCTCTATCATCAAATAGTAAAGGTTGGGATCTGCATCACTCTTGATGAATCCCATATGTTGCAAGTAGTTGTCAATCTAACCATACCATGCCATGGGAGCCTACTTGAGCTGGTATATATATTTATTCATCATGCACACATGAGTATGCCTCTCATGAGTCTCGAAGCCTTCGGGGGTTCTATGTACACCTCCTCCTTTATCACCCCATTCAAGAATGTTGTCTTGACATCCATCTGGTGAATCTGCCATCCCATCTGAGCTGCTAGGGATATAACCGACCATATGTTGGAATTATGGTGAATGTGTTGTCCTTGATGTCAACTTGGTTATGATATGATGATTGTGGAACTAATGCATACAATAGGTATTATGGTACAAGCATTACAAAAGGTATGGAAAAGAAATGGTAGTCCAATTACCGATGGATGACAAATGTGAAGTTTGAGAGAGTATATGCGACCCATATGAAGAAGAGTCATGTACAAACACAAGTTTTGTGAACAAAAGTTGCGTACATAATCTAAACCATGGAAAACTGGATACCAAGGGTCATTACGATTGTAATTTCCCATAGTATTGTGTTGGAAATGTTTGTTTGATCTTGTACATATGTGGATCTTATTTAGTACTGTAGCTTATAAATTCAGTGATAATTTATTCAATATGTTGAAATATATATGAGGGTGTTATGCATGGTAGTCGCATATATACACAAATATGTTTTATGTAAGTCACATATATGTATTAGGGTTTGCAATTGTTGCTTGATGGTGACAATTGATGATGTTTGTTCTATTTTCTCTTGTATGCCAATGATGTATTGATCATGATAATCTCTTTCTGGCAGTGTTGATTGGGTTGATTTAGTTGATGATTTTGGTTAGTGATGATGCTAAATAGTGTTGATATGTGATTAGTTGGTACTGTAACTTAGTATGCTAGTAACTTAGTGAGTGATGCAGTGATTTTGTCTCAACATTCAATGAATTGAGATTTGTACGTAGGTGTTATACATAGTAAGCGTGTATATACATGAGTATATTTAAGAACAATCACGTATATATTCTTAAGTTAATATTGATCATGGTTTGTTGTGACTCCACATTGTTTCTATGATGTCTATTTGTTATCCAATAGTGTTATTAATCAGTCAATGGTTAAATGGTTGAGGTGTGGCAATATTACAAGGTATTGCATTAATTTGATCTATTGCATTGGTTGAGATTTAGTTCAGTGATTGGATTGCTACAGTATTCAGTGGTTTGATGGTTCAGTGATTCAGTTGGTTTACAGTGCTTCATTTATTCATATTTTTACATTCAATATTTTAGTTTGGCATATTGGCGTGGGCTCAGTGTAAAAATTAGATGAAAGGTGGCCTACAAGTTTGTTTTTTATTTGATACAAGTGGATCTAGTGTGAAACATTCTAAAACTTGATCCACAAGGTTCTGAGGGTTGTAGCTTTTAGTGAGTGGGTAGGAGCTCCCTTTCGATAGGAATCGGTTGTAGGTTTTAACCCCGTACATAAATTACCTGCATACAAATTCTAAATCACAGGAAAAATAAAAATGCGAGAGCATAACACATAAAACACATATACACAGAGATTTCCCACTGGATCTCAAAACCGAGACTACCAGCTTGATTTTTCATTATATTCCTTTCAATGTTTACAATACATATTTATACATGCCGAAGCATCCAATCCATGGACCGAAAACCATCGCGTCCAA
>APFE031421042.1:36444-63014 GCA_000404065.3 Pinus taeda | reverse complement strand
ATTTTTGTTAAGTTTGGAAGGTTCTTCATTTTCTATTTATAAACAACAAATTTACACCACTTATGTGAGATAGGTGGTCTCAACTTGCCTAGTGGGAAACCAAGTCTGTTGGCCACCTATTCGCGTTATATGCCATTCAAAAACAGTAAAGTATCAACCTTTTTAACCAAGCTAGATAAGTTTCAGTTTCATGGTATGACTCTATATGTTTATCTATCATAACCATGCATACTTTTAAAGTAAATGCTACCCGTAAAAACAAACAAAAAGCTCCCAGATAAATTGGCTATTCCTGTTGCTCTTTTGAAGCTAACTCGACCGAATCCGGTTCCTTGGCAGAATCACCAAGTATCTCAGCTAGCTCAACGATGCAAGGGATATGCCTTTGAATTCTGTCTAGGTGGATGTCTTGCTTGTGAAGATGAAATTGAATTTGCTGCAAATATTTTTTATAGTTATGCATATCTTGAATGGTTAGTGCCATCCCCACTAATATTGGCTCCATCACCTTTCCCACTAGGCTCTTCATAAGCCAGTATAGATAAAGGGTCTATTTAAACTGTGTTATTCTGCCTCTGGTATTCCTAGGATCTAGGATTACAGTCCTCCAATTCTCAATCTCCTCTTCGGTCTCGCCTTCTTGTTTGATTTCTCCCTCCCATTCTTCCAACAACTTAAGGATACCAGCATCCGTTCCCTCCCCATAAGTCGTCGTAGCTTCACTGATGAGGTGTTCTACTAGTTTTCTTCCTCTTCTCGGTTCTGAGGTGCTGTGGCCATTTGTCTGTGCAAGTTCCCTGTCACGTCTTCCACACCCTCTTCCTCTTGCCGGCCGGGACATCTCTACTTTGTCCACACCCTATTCAAAGGAACGATGAGTTATCCTCAGGCTGTGAATTTCAATACCACCTTTAACCTTGTTCCTTTTCCTATCCCTAATGCTTTCGGAGACATGCATAGGTTGGGTGATAGCCTGTTCAGGGAACGGGGCCGGTCGCCTTGCCCTGTCTTGCGGTTCTTTGCTCCCTTCTCGCTGGACCCATACCGCTTGTGGCCATGCAAGAGTGCCCATGCACAAGTGAACCTTCCCATTCCCCTCTACCCAGTCAAGGGTTCCCTAGCATGGTTGAGCCTTCCCATTCCCCTCTGCCCAGTTAAGCTACGCCACTCCTCGGCTTTCCCTTATGCCTACCCTCCCCCATTGTGTTGCTTCTTCCACTCCACCCAACCAGCCATGCAAATTCTCTCTACTGCTCTCAAGGGAGGCTTCCCATCTGCCGACCAGGTCAACACTCAAGACTCTCCAAGCCAAAACACTAAACCAGACAAAAACCAACCCAAGCTTGTGGTATTCTCCCCAACTAGCCCCCTAGTTCCCCTCCCCAAGCTTCTCCCGAGGCCTCCATCTGTAAACAAACAGAGTTTCCATAGAAAGAGGGTTATAGGACCAAGAAATATACCCGAATTCGCTTCACTGATGTCGTCGACGATGCCTTTGTCTCCTTGCTCTAGTGCTCCAACTCCCACCAATGTTCTCAAATCTTGCATTACCTTAACTCCACAATATGTCATGCCATAACCTCTCCCCTGTCCTTCCTTACCTGCAGCACCTCCCACCTTGTCCTTGCCATGCCCGCCACCTTTTCTATCACCTCTGTCTGTATGCATGTGGGAGGCCATCGCACCCATTGCCATGAGCATGTAGGGGGCGGTGGAGGGTACCCTTCCATTAATCTTCATAATTGTCATGACTACCCGCTATCCTTTCCAACCTCCAACACGCACCCCGGTCCGGGGTTATTATTATTATTAATATAAAAACTTTTATTTTTTACAATTTTTAATTATCAATTTTATATTTAAAATTAAAATATATAATACTGAGAGACAAGTTTATTAGTAATAAAATAATACACATAAACATAATGTTTATTATGGAAAAACTCAATTTAGGAGGAAAAACAACTAACAAAATATTCTAATGTCTCTTGGTCAAATATGTCTTCTCTCCTCACATCTCCATTACAATGAAGTATTCCCAAGACTCTTAAAAACAACATTACATCTTATCTATAGTCTCAAAATTAAGGGTAACCAAAACTATGTAGCCCAAAACTACCACCCTTTGACCAGGCAACTTTGACTATTTCATTAAGTCAAGTTTTATATAATAATACCCCCTTAGACCTTTACTTGGGGTTTCCTTTAACTAAATTCAATCAAACTAGCCAGTTATGTTAACATTGCTCACCTCTAGGCCCTAACCCCCTCAAAGTTTATATACAGGGAATTAAGCTAACACTACTCACCTCTAGGCCCTATTCCCCCTCAAAGTTTATATCCATGGAAGTAAACTAACACTGCTCACCTCTAGGCCCTATTCCCCTCAAAGCTTATATCCAAGGTATGTGGTAATTCGACATGTCCCCTATCGCCTAGGTTTATCACAAAACTTTACCAATAATTTCCCATGGCTATTCATTCCATGCCAAACCTTACAACCATGTGCCCATTTACATGCACTTTTTTTTACTCTCTCTCTCTCTACACACACACACACACATATCCAAGGAAAAACTAGCTAGCAAAATATTCTATTACTATCCCTCAGCTAAACCCAGCCAAGCCATCCAAGTGAGCCTTCGCCCCTCACATCCTTGGGAAAAACCAATTAGATAATTATTCCCTTAGTTCCTTATCACAATAAACTTTTCACAATTTTAGATCTATTTTGGAAAATGTTGATAGTTGTAGTGTTAGTGTTTCAAATTGTAATAAACAGGGAAACTTTCTTCATAACAGTGGTGTAAACATTTTTTGGAAATCCTAGTAAATAAGTAGGGAGGTTTTTAGTCATTTTTCAAGCAACATAATGACTCAAATCCTACATTGTACCCTCTCCATTGGAAATTGCTCTTAATAATCTTTCCAACCGTACGTGGAAGTCCAAAAATGGACTCCTAGATCAAAAGATATGGTTTGTTGAAGTTTAAGGGTTTGACGCCTTTGATAGGAAGGAAAAAGAGCGTATTGGAGGTATGGAAGATATCACATATTGTATATCAGAGGTCCATGGAAAATAGAAAAATTGGTAATTGGCACATCAGCGGGTCCTATATATCGGCGATCACATATCCATGGCATATTTGCAATTGGTAGTCAACAATCGACAAATCAGAGAATGTGACAACCTTTAAAGTTGTGATATGTGAGTGTTGATAGTGTTAAAACTGTCAGGAAAGCGCTGATAGTGTTAAATTGTCGGGGAACACTGAAGAAGGTTAACAAAGGATTTTCATTGCAAAACTAGAGGTGAACGAACCTTTTCTCTCTCCTCTAGCAGGACGTGTCGCGAAATATGATTGGTTTCGATAAAGCTATGTGGCATCTGATGTCAGCATGATGTAGCGGTACGAAAGAACATGTGGCAGGAAGTTTTGGCGATTTTAGGGGTCTTAAGGGGGTCAATCAGGGTGATAGGTGTTACCACTCACGAGGTGCCACGTGGCAATGATGATGTCATATCAAAGGTCGGTGTATCAGAGGTTGAGGATATCCACGCTTTGTAACAGTTGCCACTTGAAAAAGTTCTTATGAGAGGGGGATCCAATATTGGGGCTGGCACATGGTCGTTAAGATTTAAAGAACTCGGGCGCTAAAGCATTTAACAAAGGAAAATATCCCCCGACAACAAACAAATTGCCTTAGCACCTCAAGGCTAGGCAGTAGGCCATAAACCTCTGTCTTATGGCGAAGAAATGCGAGAAGGGCTAAAGCAAAAGGAGCCAAGACAAATCAGAATTCACGTAGGTTACGTTATAAAGGGGCTCTTATGACATTAATATGAGAATCATTGGCCCGATTATATTAAAAAACAAAGGCCAAAGGAGAAAGCACAAGGGGCTGAGGATTATCGGTGAAACAATAAGGCGAAGACTTCTCCGATAAGACCATGCAGAAGTATTAACAGATGGATGGGTCGATAATTGTTGAAATTGTAGGAAAAGAGGGGGATGGTAGTTTGGAATGGATAGTCAACAAGTTTCTACAAAAGCAACTTTAGCCACTCCAGATTTAAGGGAAGAGGATCAACATTATTGAACCAATTTGTAGATTTGAAGACTAAAGATTTTCTAGCAGAATTGAAGAAGAATAAGAAAAATAAGTGAGTAGTTTCGATGGATTATTGCAGAGGGACCTATTATGCTAGCATAAATGCTAAACTAAAGTTTAGGGACCTATTCTACTTTCAAGGGAGGCAGTTGACAAATATTTCTTTTTCCCAAATACAAATATTTTTCCTATATTTATTCTAGGAAATACATAATATTTTTAAGTTTATCTTTGCATACATGAACTTGAAAGATATTTAAAATATCTCAGTTTCTGTAATTATGTGATGACTATTATTTTGCACATTGTTATGTAAAGCACTATATAAACAGTTTATGAATATGTAAATGAGGTTGGCTTTTATTGGAAAAACACTTGTAGTCTAAATATATTTGAGAAATCTTGAATGTATTCACAATGTTTAATGAGAAGTTAGTATGAAATTCATGTGTTACTTCTACCTGTCAGTAGTTTCTCTGTTATATAATTATTTTCTTCCATGTCTAAGAATGATAGTTTATGAGATTGGATTTTATTGATGCTCCTCTCTTAAATTATCAGTCACTAATATTTTTTATTCTAGTCATCTATAAACTTTGTTTTCCTTCAGTCTTCTTTCTTCCAAATCTCCCAAACATTCAAAGGAATTGTGACTTTTCATGCTTTGTACAACCTACTCATTGGAGCTGTGATCTCATTTGTCTAATAGCTGAACTCCATGCCCAATGGTTTTGAAGATCACCCAACCAATTTATTCCTAGATCTAAATCTAGCCATCCGAACCCAATTGCACAAAACCTTCTACTACAGTGACCATAGGGTAGTTGATTTTTACAGAGAGATCTCTCTCTGGGTTGAAGGGTCGGCTTCATCCTAAAAGAGGTTTTGAGGTTACCTTGGGGTTTTTCCCTGTAACCAGGGTTTTCCCTTAGTGATAACAACCCCTTTGACCAAACCCTGCCAACATTAGGATAAACTATTCTAAAGCCCTTTAAAGGCTTCATTACATGCAATCCATGGGAAACCAAAACCATGTGACCAAAACCACCATGGTCTAACCAAGCAATTTTGACTCTTTCACCTAGTCAAGTTTTACCTAACAATTTCTAATCAATAATTTTATATTTAAAATCTTATAGAAATATAACATCTGTAAGGTCATAATTGTTTTTCTTTTATATTTGTAATTAAGTGAATAAAAGTGCCTATTTTGGATGATAGTTCCCAGATTTTTAATTTATTTATTAATAATTAATAAGTGGCTGACAAAGGTAGTTATACCTTATTTTACTTTAAAATTTAATTAAAAAAAAATATTATAAAATTAAATTAGAATATAAAAATATAAAAAAATATGTTCACTGTGACCCACAAGGCATGGAGTGGGTGGTGACAGGGTGTTTTGTTAAGACATTGAGTGGTGTAAATGTCATTAGTTCGAAACTCTGTGGGTAAAAATCCAACCATGCTAAGGGTTGATGTGGTGTAGGTTGGGTGCGATCCTCGGGTGATTTTGATGGCTTAGATACCCCTAGGTCATGACTACTCAAGCCACAGGTTAAGTGTGTCAATCATCTCAATACTCACATTACCTAACAAACAAACAAAAAAATATGTTGATTCTGAAAAAAATTGTAGTTTTTTGGGCACCTGGCATTAATTAGATATGAGTCTCCATAGTTAATGGTTAAGAATCTTGTATGGCATAGTGATTATATTTTATTATAATAATAATTTAAAATAATAATTATATTTAGTTGATTTTATGAATTTTTTTAATCTTAATAATATGAGATATATTATAAAGTAATGTGTTTTTATTTTATTATGAATTGATATATTATATATATATATAATGATGAGATAATAAAATTTTCATATACATTGATGAATATTATATAAAAACATTTTAGAAAATTTAAAATACCCACAATTTAATAAAAAAAATAAATTATAAAGAATAAGTTGTGAAATCCACCCATTTTAGTAATATTTATATTAAAATAATAATTAAGAAATACATTTAAAACTTAATTTTTAATTCGTATCATATTTATATATAATATTTTTATTTCAATTAATAATATTAGTTAATTAGTCATTTTATTGAATAAGAAATAGATAAATAGTAAAATATTATAATAATGTTTTAAATTTTTTAATATTTAAATATTATTTTAAAGATTTATTTTGAATTTAGCCCGTGGGGCATAGAATAGATGGTGATGGGTGTATTGTTAAGCAAATCCGTGATGTGAAGGTCACCGGTCCGAAACTCCATGGGCAAAAATCTAGTCATGTTAATGGCTAGTGTGGCCTAGGCCGGGTGCAATCCCTAGGTGATTTTGATGACTTAGATGCCCCTTAGTCACTGTTACTCAAGCCACGGGTCAAGCCTAATGTAATCTTTGATGAACTCAAACCACTTGACAAAAAAAATAATCTTGAATCCTGATTTAATAGTATATTTTAATTATTAATTCTTTGAATATTTTATCAAATTAATATTATCATCTTTAATTATTAATAATATAATGAAATGATAAAAAAAATCAATATTAGAATGAAGATTTTCACAATTATTCTTATTCATAAAATATTTCTGGATGGAATTGTGTATAGGATTATTACACTGTCCAACATTTCAGCTAGACACTCTACCCATCATCAAGGACCAAAGAATATTGAATGAGAAAATGCCACTATTGGTGAGACTTAAATAATTAAGAAATTAATTATTCGTTAAGGAATTAAGTTAGATGAAAAGGGAACTATAGAAGGCCAAAAAGAGTTATGTGGATTTAAATATCAATAGAAGGAGAATGGAATTGCAGATTCGAGTGCGCATGCAAACTTTTATCACTGAGCTCAGCAAACTTACGAATTAATATTTTAATTTTATATTATTAAAACAAAATCAAACTCATTAAAAGCCATAGATCCAATCTTGATGCATTGTATAGAAAACCTAATATATTGACATAGTTTAATACTAGATGCTTAAATTCAATAGGCATGATTCTTGTGAAGCCTTGGTTAGTAAATCCAAATTCAATTGTCGAAAATGATTTTTTTTAAGCTTCTGCAACTGATTTCCATTAATAAGATAAGATATTACATTGATCCAAAAATACTAGCCTGGGAGGCCATTGCTTCAACCAGGTCTACCCAAAATAACACCATTTCTACCAATTTATAATTGCGATACAAAAATTGTGAATGTCACAAATCCAAGAGACTTGACTGTATCTGCCTAACGATTCCATTGTCGCCCTTAAAATTTCATAAAACAAAACAAAGGAGGGTGACCATAAAACAACTATACTGAACCAAACTTACAAGTGCAATCTCTTCCATCCAATTGAATCCAAAACAAAAATATGCACCACAAGGGAAAATAGTATTATGTTAAACAATATGAGTCTAAAGCGATAATCCATCTACATCCTAGAGTTTCATGCCAACAACCAACTATATAGACAAGTGCATAAATCATTGAAACCGTTTAGTCAGAGATAATGATTGGAGAGAGGGGAGATGATTTTTCCTGTGGCAAAGTGACAGCAAGAGAAGATAAATTGACTAGAAGAGCGTTAATGGTTGTCGATGCATCATTCATCTCCTCAAACTCAATGGCCGAGTCGAAGGCCACAAGTTTCTCCACCCTTGTTAATATGGTCTCAATTTCATCCAAGTTGAAGCAAATGTCCGAAGAATCCGCTTGATATCCTCCTGACCTGCAAACAATTTATAGTTGTGTACTTGCTTGTCTTAAAGAATCATGTAGATCAGTGTTTCCATATGTTGGTGCACAATAAGAGATTGAAGGAAATGGATCCTACGATTTCTAAACTTCCCTGGGTCAGGTAGCCATTTGAGATGGATGCCTCCACCCTCATAATCAGATAAATAAGCTCGGTCACTGAACTCCTTTGACTCTATAAAGAGAATATCCTTCCTAACTTCAAGAGGAATTGATTCAAAGTAGTTCGCCACTAACTCCCATTCAAACAACCGTCGGTGAGAAGAAGATGGGCTAGTTGCACCACCTCGTTGATTAGGCATTCTTTGCAAAAGAACCATTATAATAGAGGGAAAAAATTAATACGACGAATGAGCATAAAGTCGAGGCAAACATGAAAGTCAATTGACTATCAAGTAGGAGATAATTGACTCAACAAGAAGGAAATCTTCAACAAAGGAATAGAGAAGGGAAAGTGAGTTTGTTCAAGGAATCAAAAGTAATGGATTTCCCCAAAATTTCAACAATTCTATCAACCCTAACACTGAATATATCCCGATTTGAGAGAGACAGAAGAAATGGAGGACCAAGAACCTTAAGAAAACTATGGTAGTATACCAATAATTATCACCATCAAAGCCAAATGGAAAATATACTTGGGTGCTAAACCCCGAAAACTAAAACTGGACAATTGAAGAAAGTGCCTGCAAAATCTGAACCTGGAAGCAACAAGGTGGGTAGAACTGGCACAAGTTCAAAGGATGGACTAGTCCCTGTATTATGAAGAAACAAGACAAAAAACATTGACCCTTACCTAAACTCCCAAAGCAATAGGGACAATACCAGAAGGCTGGTTTTTTAAAGAGTGAACGAAAACTGTGAAAATGATGATAACAGCAAGGAAACGAACCTCCCACAAATCCTGCAGGTAAAGACCATAAGCTGCATGATGAGAATAAACCCTCTTCACCAGCCCAAGTAACATAATAATGACGCCACCTTGTGAAAACACCCATGCATATATAAAGGGACATGGACATGAGAGGACCCAACATTTGAAAGTAATTACCAAAGTGTGTGAGGTCCAGGGAAGGACACGTGTAAGACCTGGCACACTCTTTAACCACAAGCCTCCCATAAATCATTCACTTATGAATGGCCTATGTGTATTGCATGTCAAGATCCCCACCGACGATGGCCAATCCGTCTTGTGAAGTCCAAGCCATATCAACTTATAAGTGATGATCCCAAATGCCAAAGAGAATGTAGAACTCCATTACAAATGCTATGACCTACGAGCATTTAAAATGATGAAACTGGGATAGGGGATCCCAAACTTGGGAATGGTATATGTGCCACGTGAATACCAAGAGATAATAGGTGTAGGGTGTGGCTCCCTTTTCAAAGGTCGCTAACCCATGGTCGAAAATGATTGAATAGAGTTTTGAATACCAAGAGATAATAGGTGTAGGGTGTGGCTCCCTTTTCAAAGATTGCCAACTCACGATCGAAAATTATTTAATAGAGTTTTATTGTCTCTTTGTTTATATAGCTTTTAAAAGTTGATAATACGACATTACATATGTTATATTCGCAATGTAACTAATAACATTAATACTTTTTAATTAAAAAAACTGTTAATGTTATCCTCTAAATCTAATTATTTTAAAAAAGTGAATTTTTCTTCTCAAAAGTAGAGTTTATGAAAATTTATGATTAATTTAATATATCTTTGTAAAATCAAATACTTTAATTTTTTTGAAAAATTCAGGTCTTATAATGTACATGATTTGTTTATTAATTATTAAATGACTTATTACTAAAATAATAGGATTAAATATTCTAATAATGTATTACTTAGTAATACCAACCGATTAGTAAATAAGTCATGTCCACTCTACATTATGGTTCATTATCACAAAATTGAATGTATAACTTTTCTTTATGTTAAAAAGTTCTTAAAAATATTATAGACCATGGCACGTAGAAACATATTTAAAATAACTATTAATAAATGCGTTAAGTGGGGATGCTACGTGGGCATGATAAAGATCAAAGTTATAGCTTTGGTGCAATTAGAGAAAGTAGTAGAATAGAATTCAAGTGTAAATAAAGGAAGTGCACAACAATCAAGGGAAAATAATGGGTTGGATGTTGATATGGACCATCATAGAGTGAAAAAAAAAATTTGTGTACATTCAAGCAAAGTTAAGAGTCCATAGCCATAGCCAATCTTTAGAGATAAAGATAATTATGGAAAACCATTTATTGAGGCTAAGTAGAGTGTTAAGTCATGAAGTGTACGATATATAATATATATTTTTATGCTAATAAGAGAGAACATGCCAATTCCCATGGCCATGAATCTAGTTTATATATTGTTTAAATCAATGTTGTTCTTTGAGCTACTATATATTGGTAATATTTAATTTTACATATGGTTATACTAAGTTTACAGGGTTCGTGAATTTGGACAATTAAGACACCAATGCCTTAAAATAATTTATGCAAAAAGTAGGATTTGAGAAGATTGGTAAAAAATTGAGTGAGGAGAAAGTTCAATGAATGAATTTTTTTTAATGTAAGTGTTATAAGAAATAAAAGTTAGTATGAATGGTGAGAGTAAGAAAAAAGACAACTGAGAATTAGGATTACAAGAATTGTGGATAAGATCAAAGAATTAGAGAACAAATGTTGAGATAAAGAAGTCAAAGTGAGCAACTTAGAACTTGAAGACAAAGAAGAAAGTGGATAGAGATGTCACAACATAGTTGATGAGATATTTAAAGGACAAAAAGAGAGTTATAGTCAAAGCTTCTAGTTATGATGGAAAACTAAAGGCAAACACACTAAGTGATTGGCCAAGCAAGATGGAGTGTTACTTCAAATTCAAGAGGATGAAATACTCTCAAAGGATGAAACACTCTAGTGCAAAATTGAAAAGACATGTTAACATATTGTAGGATTATAGGTAGCATGAGCAAATTCAAAAGGGTAAAGATACAATTCTAAGCTAGGGTAAAATGATTGCAAAGATTTGAGAGAAATTTCTACATATAGATTAGCAATATGTATTGTTCAAGATAATGAAAATTTGAAATAGAACACATAGTGTATAAGAGTAATTGAGATATTCTACAAAATACCCATTCATGTGGCATATGGAGAACATGAATATTAGTGAGTATCAAAGCTTATGTGAATGTTTTAAGAGTGTCAATAAAGATAAAACTCAATAAATAAGATACATTCAATTCAAGAAGCATACTAACCAACATTGAAGGTAAAGAATAAGTTGGTGCACAAATATAACAAGAGAAACTTGTGCAAAGGAAGAGGTGGCAATAGAGTTATGGGTTACAGTTTCACACAAAAGGAAAAATATGTGTCTAATAAAAAGAGAGAGAAAACAATGTACTAAGAAGAGGCTGATATAGAGGTCATATAGGTTTCAAAAGATCTGGAAGAGGAGTTGGGATTTACAAATGGTTGATATATTATTATGCTTGTGGGTATGGTTACAAGACAATTGAAAACTAACAAGAGAGAGTTCATGCACAAACAAATGAAGAACATGGTTAGTGTGGTTAATCAGTATTGTAAAGTTCTAATCAACAATGGTATTACTAAAAATATGGTCATGTTGACGGTGTTGGGAGTTCGCCAACACAAGGGGTCTCCCTAGTATGAAGTCCCAATTAGACCTCACATAGTTTGGAATATGAGGCCCATCCGTTAATAGGTATAACTGCCACTTATTCTTAGATATTTGCATAAGAGAGCGCACACATAATTTGAGATAAGTAAGTAAGTAGACCCTGTGAAACACACAGTTGCAATATGTATAATGTACTTTCACTGATGGGAAAATAGAGAGTGACCCTTTAGAAGAAAAGCAATAGTACTATCCTAATAAAGACACATGCGAGCATAGAAAAAATCATTAATTATCCTGAAAAATATTTCACAAGGTAACAACGATCATAAAAACAAGTAACAACACACATTCAATTACAAGATGTATACCAAAGCCAACGAAATAGTTCATTTTCTTTAGTAAATGTGAAAGCAAACATACATCGTAAACATTAAAATAATAGTCTTACAACATTCACAATACATGCATGAAATTGCATCAGCTCGAAGAACTTCAAATATTAAGTGAAAGTTCTGAGATACACAATTACAATGATGACTCACTAGCCCCAATAGTGGAACATTGAGCCACCGCTTTCTCCTCAAAAGAATGATATTCTCTCCTATGACAAGCTTGAGAAGCTAAGGTGAAAAGTTCCAAGTCCTTTTTCTTTAGTTATGAGGATTTATTTATAACAAATGAGGTGACCATCCACCTCCCATGTGACTCTTGACCTCCCTCATTACTCTTGAGATTCCATATGACTTTTGAGCTCTTACATGAATATTGGACTTCTTAGTGTCGACTATTCATGTTCCATGTGTGACCCTTGGGCTTCCACACATTTTTTACATTTTCTTATTTTGGAAAATACAAAATTACATTCCACCAATGTGTGGCAATAATACATGAGATAAAATAACACTCTAGTGTTGGCACTTTGAAGAGCTATAATTTGGAGACTGTGACATGAGACTTCATTGTAGTGTATCGATGCCAAGTTCTTCACTTTGCTGCTATGCCTTCACTCTTCATGATTTATCTATGATGTGTTTCATCTTCACCCTCCAAAGGGTTTGGATAAGTATTGGAACCTTCAAAGTTAACATGAGTTGCCATCTCTTTGTCATGGTCAAAGATTATTTTACTCATGCATGATAGAACATTTGTATCTTATCTCCACAAGTATACCTCTTGTAACCTCTTCTTGATTACCTCCTTGAGTATCATCTTGCCATGATAGGATGATAACACCTACGAATAAAGTTCACTCATGACAAGTTAACCTCAATCCAAAAATCACCTATTCTATCTTTGTTTACTCATGTAAGGTGGTGACTGTGATGGAATAGTGCACAAGGACCAAGAGAGATTCCATCTTAGGTGTAAAGCGTAGATTCACGAGGTAGTGGATGGAGGTCTCAGAATTGGAAGTGCGCATTGTGCAATGGCAAGATAAAGAGCCAAGGCTTTGTGCGGTGGGCAAATCCAAGAGATAAGGATGATATGCTTGGGCACTGTTATTGCACAATGCATAGCGATTGAGGAGGAGGCTCTAGGGGTTGCACAGGTCACTAATCAAGGGCCAAGAAATGACCCTCCTATCCACTAAGACTATGCAATATGAAATGAAGGAAAGACTAATTAAGGCATTAAGCAGAGGGAAAGTGTTATCAACAAGAAATTGGATCACTATGCCCTAGGAATGCTCAATGCACATTGAAGGAAAGGAGGCCTTGGTATTGCGCAGGTTTCCATTGTAAGGAGCCAAAGGAGATTTCACTATAAACTAAAAGTGATCAATGCAAAACATAAGGCAGGGATGATCAAGGCTTTGTGCATTAAGTGTAAGCAACAAGGATTGAGTGATTCTGCTATATATTTGCACAATGAGTAATGTGAAGGGATTTATCCCTGAGATGGGTGCAGAGGGAAAGTGTAAGCAGTAAGAGGCTCATGAATAAGGCTTGGAGGTGCACAATGTACTCATCACTTAGCTGAAGTTTAAAGGTGTTCATAATTTGCGCATGATGTGATGACAAGAATAATCCCAAAATTGACTAAGTGTGAAATTAGTGGAACAAAGAGGAGAGCGAGAAAATGCATAACAAGTCTTGAACATGATGTCACATACATACACAATCACACATATGACAAGAAGATGCATAATACCCAAATCCAATATGCAGACAATGAAATGACAATAAAGCGACACTTATCTCCAAGTGGAACACTTAGGTACATATCTTTACGACAAAAGTGTCGATCACAACCAAAAGGCGCACTATGCCATGGGAATGTGTCCAACACATGATCTAATGATAAATAACATCAACTAGTGTAAGAGAGTGTTTTGGCGTTGCCTCTAGAAGGTGTGCCAAGGTGCTATTAGGATATGTTAAAGCAAGCAAAACCGACACATGCAAGAGTGAAATCGACACACGCGAAAGAAAAAGAAAACATAAGCAACACATGCAATAATGAAAGCAAGAAATAGTGACCCTTGAAAATGATAAAGCAAGAAAAAATGACACATGTAGGAACAAAAGAAAGCAAAAGAGACACTTGCAAAAGTAAAAGCGACAGTTGAGAAACTCACCCAGGAGATGGTGCATTTGCAACCAAGAATGATCCTTATGTTCTAAGAACACACAAATCTCCAAAGAAAATAATGAATGTGAAAATGAGCTCTAGAATGGACTCTTTATATAGGAAGAGAAAACAAACAATTAGGGTTAACGGTTTTTGGGTGTGCTTAGTGCATGTCGGGAAACTAAGAGTCAAGAGTGAGTTGACTACCACTAGGAAGTGTGACAACACTAACTTGAAGAATTACACTTCTCATTGTCAACAAATAGTGCACAATCACTATCTGCAGAAGATGCCCTTACACTGTCACTGGGAATTGTGCAATCACTGTCAGTAAGAACTATGAAATTATTGTTGACAAGGATTGCGCAGTCATTGTGAGCAAGGATTGCGCAGTCATTGTGAGAAATGATTGTGCAGTCACTATGAGAAAGGGTTGTGCAGTAATGCCAATATGAAGTGCATTTAGTCAAAAGATGACCTTGTGAAATAAAGTAGTTCGACACTCAGAATTCCTAAAGGAATACTTTTACACTTAGGCAACATGACCAAGCATGACATTAATAGCTTAAAACAAAAGATGTCATAAGCATAAGGAGGATCCAAAATTTGAAGGTAGGAAAAATTTTGGACGGGGTTGTAGTAGCTACAACACTTGGTGACACACTGGAAGAATCTCAACTTATCTACTTATGTCTATCATTATGCACAAGGTCTAGTCTTTTGGGAGTATTGTCTCATTCTATTGATCACCCTAGCTTCCTTACTTAGCTCAGTTGTATATGTAGTAAGTCTGAGATGACCTTGATTAAGTTGATCTTGTAAGGTCATCTCAAACTTACTTAGCCCAGTTGTAGATGTAGTAAGTTTGAGATGACCCTGATCTCATTCAAAAACCTTGTCAAGATCATGAGGACCTACAATAACCATTAGCAAAGATAAAGTACCTTGACTATCCAACAACTATCTCAATAGAGAAATAATGAATCATAAATACCAATGGGCTCAACAAGATCAACCGATGTAAAATAACTATCATCAGATGTACTAGTGGGAAAATGATTAATTGAGCGACGGTTGTTGGAACTAATGTTACAATAAGATTGGTGGATTAGCATATGAGATTCTTGATTCTCCATTGTTTTGTTTTTTATCCAATTATATACCAGACTAGCAATATGAAAGCTTAGGGAATTAAAAAAAAAAACTATTGGAATAATAAATCCGAGAAACCAATTAGGATACCATGCTGACAAAAGCTTAGAAACATGTGTCAAATCACATCCAACATTCATATCAATGTGAGGAATTAGTTCATCAGCACATGGGTTTCGCTTCGCCAAATAATTCAAGCATTGACTGACACTCAAGAGGATTAATTGTGCCAAAACTAAATTGATTAGCTTCAAAATGTACACAAGAAAGATAACAAGTCAATCATTCATGGAGGAGTTTAACATGCATAAATATTCTAGTCAGTGATGACATTTGTCTTGATAATCAAATTGACAGGTGTCGGTTCATTTAATTGTCCTTAAATTACTTCATTAATTGTCAACCAAGTTTTGTGTAATTATGAGAGGTATGAGCACCATATATGCTAGGAATTCTATCTTGAAATGAAATTGATCTAAGTGTGGATAAATATTAAACGAAATTAGAGAGTTTTCATGCATATGTTCTTTCCATTAAAGCTACATCCAAACCAAATGCCAAACTAAATTGAAAAGTAATCTAGAACTTAAAATCTCAACTTATTCAAACTACGAAATTGAAACTCTAACTCTCATTGTAGAATTGGAAGTCTATTATTAATTGCAGAAAAGAAATCATAACACTACTTTGCAGAAAAGGAAATTAACTCTAATTGTAAAAAAAGGAAACTTTACTCCAATTGCAAAAAGGAAAGAAATTAACTATGATTGTAGAAATGAATATGCTAATGTAAATGCTTGCAGAAGAAAAATCAAATGAGAAACTTGTAACTTTCAATGATTACAAATGTGCGTATATTACTCTAAAAATACATTTCTTCCTCCGGGGAAAAATTTAACTAAGTAACGAACCTAAATTGCCAGAAGTAAATTCATATGAGAATCAAACCTTTTTGGTATTTCTCTTTTGTGAGCACTCTGAAATCAAACCAACAAATGATTAAAATCACAAAGCTAAGATGTAACTATTCAAATTAACAAAAAGAAAATTGTATGAAATTCCAAACTGAATGCAAGAACTATCTATCAATGTAATAAAAATGTGACTAACGAAATCTAACTATCCTTACAACTCTCCAGGGGGCCCTCCTGTGAGTGTAATTTTTTCACTATTTAAATGATTGCTCAATGATGCATTGAAAACAGAGGATTATATTAATTCAAAACAAAGTTTCACAATACTAGAAATAAACTACAACGTACTTAACTTCTGAACTGAACTTTTTGGTTTCGCCTTATGGGTTTTATACAATTTTTCATAAACTAAATTAAGAGTCTTATGCCAAGAGGCAATGAAATTGTTCTGCCATCTAAGAAGTAAATGTAAATTGCAACTTTATCTCCTCATGATTTGTTATTGGAAGAGAAAAGCATGAGGGATTCTTCTCAAATCATATCCCTACGATCAAACAAGTCTCTTGAACTCTCATCTGATCTCGTCGTGATCTCCTTCCACATTTTTCTTAACCGCTGCACCATCATAACCAGAATTTGACTTTGGGGTTGACTCTTAGATATCTCGATCTATGTAGCCTTCCAAGTCATGCCAATAGGTGGTCTTCCAAGTAGTGAAAATTTGTCATCTTCATATACCTTTCATCCCTTTATTGATGCATTGCAACCTGTCTAATCATGGATATGGCTGCGGAATTCAACATTAGCTGCAGAATGATCAAAATTCTATAATTGTAGAGATGTTTTCATTATAATTCATAAAGAAACATAGATTCTAAAACATGGATGATTAATACCTTTTATAAGCTTCAGTAAGTCTGAGATGACCTTGATGAAGCTAAGATTGTTGTAAAATGGTCACAAAAAGATAAAGGAGAGGGAAAAAGGTAGTCAAAAGGAAAATAATTTCAAAATTTAACAACAAGCCTTCAAGTTATACATTCAAGAAAGATATTCATTCGACCGTGGATTTGATACAAGAGGTTTGCATGCAAATGGATTAACTGAAACAAAATCTTTTATTCAATGAGAAACTTTGTTTTGAGTATTAAGAGAATTATCTTAACAGCACTGAAACCCCTTTAAGAGTGATCTCACATCCAATGAAACAATGTTGACAAAATAATCATGCGAAAATATTTGGTTCTTACCTAGTACAGAGACCTCATTAAGATTGTGAGAACCTGACATAACCATCAGAGGGGGCTTAAGTCCCGTTGTCGTTGCTACAAAAGCCTCCAAATTTTGGCCTACATCCAAATTTTAGAGCCTACTTTGACCTTGCATGTTGTCGTTTCTGGTAGTAAGAGTCATTCCATGTGTATTCTCTAATTTTTCAAGTCCCTTTTAGAAGAAAACAAAAGTTTCATCTTATCTCAAGGGATAATTTTGGTGCTGATAGGTTCTATTTATCATATAGACATGTATTAGACTCATTCCCAAAGTTTTATACATTGTCATACAAGCGTTGATATTGTCGTCGCAAAGTGTATCTTAAGTGTCGCACTTGGATGTGGTTGATGTATTGCCATTGCATTGAGGGGATCATGTTTTCCTTGTGTAATGAGTGTTCAATGTTGTATTGTCAATTGTTTTGAGTGTGTGTGATCATTCATAAGCTCATACCTGGTTTCACTTCTACCTCACTGATCCCGCACTTAGTCAAATTCTAGAAAGTTCTTCACTTCACTCAACCCCCTGGAACTTTGCACTGTGCAATGTTAATACTCAAGCTCATCCCTTTCCACTTGGAACTATGCAATGCGCAGTTACTTCCTCCAAGGATTATACATTGCGCAATCTAAGTCCTTAACCCTAGCCCCTTGACCTTCACAACTACGCAGTTCATCCTGCCAATCAGCCTACTTCTGTGCATTTTGCAATGTCAAGCCTCAAGTTGTCCTCCTGCCTCCTTGAAATATGAAATTGTGCAATCCATAGGCCTCTCTCTCTCCTGTACAGTGCATTGGGAAACTTCAAGGCTCAAAACTACCTCACTGAGCTCCTCAACTATGCAGACATCCTGCCTAGGCCTCCAGAACTGCACACTATGCAACCTTAAGCTTCAATCCTCCACTCCTAACCTTTGGAACTGCACATTGCACAATCCTTGATTCTACCTCTCATTCCAGCACCTAGTTCCAGCTCAATCGATGATTTTAATGAAATGTATTAGACTAGGAGGCTTTCAGACTGATGCCATTATGTCATGAGTGACTCCAGTTGTAGGTACTATATTTTCACATGACAGGATGATGATTGAAAAGAATGAGAAAGAAATTATATGAGAAGACACTTATGTAGTTGCAAATATAAGTTGATCATTGAACAAGAAGATGAAGGGACACCAGATTGCTACAGCAGCTGAAGATCAATATCATAGTGAACGCTCCTTACTTGCAAGCCTTATGGAGGAGGAAGAAGAAAATCATGTACCATCTTTCAAAAGGATGCATGGATAACAACAAAAATAATAGTATGACATGGCCAAATCATCATTGAGTTCATGTCATCAATGTCATGTCATGTCTTGTCAAGGTGTTATATGAGTCATCATCTACCACATCATTTGTGGATGTGATTATGTAATTTTCAATATATGAAAAATGAAATGTAAAGTGGAAGTCCAAGAGTCACTTATAGAACATGAAAAGTCATGGAGTCAAAAGGTGAAATAGAAGTCAAAGAATCATGAGTGTAGTCCAAGAGTCATAAGGGAGGTGAATAG
The DNA here is from genome assembly GCA_000404065.3 of Pinus taeda. Taxonomy (NCBI): domain Eukaryota; kingdom Viridiplantae; phylum Streptophyta; class Pinopsida; order Pinales; family Pinaceae; genus Pinus; species Pinus taeda. The sequence continues at coordinate 44,037 of APFE031421042.1, read as the reverse complement.
TCACCCAAATTGTTATATATACACCCTCATAGGTCAAGCAAAGGACTTTTCACCTTGGCTCCTCCCACTAGGCATTAGAGAGGAAGATAGTTCTTTTGGAGGAGCAAGTGGTAGCTCTAATGCTCACTTATTGGAGCTAGTGGTGTTCATTGTACCAATGTGTCTTGAAACTTTTGCTTAATACTTGAAGCTCGTTGAGCCAACACAATTTCATGTGTATGTCAGAAATATTGTAAGACTATTCTTTGAATGTTTGCAATATATGTCATTTTCATCCACACCAAAGAAATTGAACTATTTTAGTGGCTTTGGTGCTTATCCTATTGAAGGTGTGTTGTATTTGTTTTCATGATAGTTTCTTCTATGTGAACTATTTCGCTAGTTGATCAACAATTCTTTCATATATATATGCTTGTGTGTCTTGATTAGATCAGTACTATTAATCTTCTATTAAAATCTCAATTTTATTTCCCCTCTCGTGAATGAACCTTGATACATTATGCAACTGAACATTCCACAAGGCATACTCACTTGTTCATTCAAAAATACATGTACATTACTCTCTCGTGCTGACCATCGCAGCCAAGGAAAATCTCTAATAAAATGACAATTGGGCCTTATTTATGGAAGGTCTCCTACACCAAACTGTGTGAAGTCTGATTGGAAATTTTCATTAGGGAGACCCCCTTGCATGTTGGCAAAATCCAACACCGTCAACACGTCCCTTGACTTCTTGATGATTCCCTAAACCTTCAAATGTTGAATTATTAAATTTTGAGGGTATGGCCAGATCAACATTTATGTGAAGGCATTTTTAATCAATTATTTCAATAAGATAACTATGAATCATATGGTAATTGTTGAAATCAACCTTTTCATCAGATGTCTCAACATCACCAAATAGATTACCCAAATTGTAAGAAATATGCTCAATTATTTCTGCATCATCTTCTTCATCACGGGCAACCTCACCACCTTGTGTGGACTTGAGATATAACTTATCAGAATGCGAATTGGAAAAACATGATATATCAGTTGATTTATTACACACATCTTAACACAAGGGATGGTGAGTTGAGGAAGAAATTCTTGTGAGAAACTCTTCTATGATCAGATCATATTTTGGATACAAGCCTTGCAAATCCAAACCTTCTTGAGAAACCAAGAGATCGACAAATATATCTGGGCACTCATTAGCATGTATATTAATGTATTCACTGTATTTAGGGTGATGGTTTCCCAAGGTTACATTTTGGTTGAGGAATTTGATCCAGGTAGCTCCAGAGACACACACAGGAAAAAGAGGGCTTATGAAAGCTCAAAAATAAAATTGATCAGAATGCTTTCGAACTAGAATCAAAGCATAGATCTCGTCGTCCTAATCGCAACGGTATGAACGGTTCATCAATCCGAGTCCGGATGAGGAAGATAGAGGTAGTCAAAGTTTTGGTTTACTTTTGATGACTCGGCAGGCTTAAGGAGGCCGCAATTTGGACAAAATCTGGCCACTAGATTTCGGCCAACCTGGGCTAGATTCTAGGCAAATTTGTGGCCCATTTAATTTGACTCCTTCGGTCAAATTTTGAAAATTTTGAAAAAGGCTCATTACTATTAAAAAATTAAAAAAATATAAAAAGGGGGGTGGTGGGCCACCACCCCCAACCTTAATCATATGCATGATTGAGTGCAAGGCCAGCAGGGATCGAAGCCGCCCGGCCCACATGGGCTGGCCCCCACTAGGCGGCCTCATATGATGTACCAACCACCAAGCACCAACTCATATAACGCGCAGTTATGTACCATGTACAACCCACACTCCATCCTCCATTTAATACTCCAACCACCGCGCCTATTAATCCGCTCACCTGTATTCCAAACAAAACAAAAAACCGTGGCCTAAAAAAAGTATGTTTACATGCGGATTTTGGGGAGGCGAGATTTGATCTCCCGACCTCTCCTTAACTAATTGCCTCATTTACCAACAAGCTAGTGGGGCCTTTTTGTAAACTCTACCCGAAAGTTCATATAAACCCAACATTTTCCCATTGCGCCCAAGCATGGAGGAACTAGCAGCGACGTAGAAATCGAGACAGAATTATTTTTTTAATTAATTTATTACAAGTGGAACCATGATTGAGCAAAATTTCCAGGAGGGTGAAATTTTTGCAGTGTCCAAATTGGACAAATTTTATGTCGATCTTACACCTCTCAGCGACACGAACCTGATGGCGGAGTCAGTTTCCTCATCTGAGTAGCCAATTTGCATAGGACCTGGAGGAAGGAATCTTTGAGGAATCTAAGGGGAATCTAAAAGGTTCCTTGAGCCCCAGATTCTCACTTTCTCATAATTCAAAAATTTGACAGTCGATTTTGCACTATTCGACGCCACAAATCTGATGGTGTGTTCAAATTTTCCATTTGCTCATTGTATTTTTCGGCCACTTTTCTAAGTGGAGTGCAGGTGTCAGCATTCATGTGCAAGCAGTCATTTCCATGCAATTCGATGTCATGAGATCAATGGTCCAAACAGCTTCAACAGTTAGACATCCTCTTCTTCAGATGGCCCCTAGATGTGAGGCGTTAGCATTCATGTGCGAGCAGTCATTTCCATGCAATTCGATGCCGTGAGATCGATGGTCCGAACAACTTAAACAATTTGACATCCTCTTCTTCTGATGGCCCTTGGATGTGAGGTGTCAGCATTCATGTGCGAGCAGTCATTTCCATGCGATTCTATGCCATGAGATCGATGGTCCGAACAAATTCAACAGTTTGACATCCTCTTTTTCAGATGGCCCCTGGATGTGCGTTATATGCAGTGCATTCATGTACTTCTTTTGCTATGCATTTTATTGCACAGATCCTTGGTTGATGCTTGATGCAGGATCTTGTTTCTTACTCATTATCATGATTCTTGCTTGATGTGATACGGAATCATCATTGTGATGTACTTCTTGTCATGATTCGTCATGTTGTGTTTTGAGATCCCTTTGTTGTATGTTGATGGGATACTCATGTTGTTGTCATGTATGTTTTCATTGAGATCCCTTTTATGCCATGTCGGCAGGATTCTCATTATTATCATGCATGAGTTTGTGTAACACTGATAGGAGTCTTTTGACTGAGAGTTCCTGTAGTGGAACATCTCTTGGAGCCACTCCAGCGTGAGGGAATTTTCCTTGTATGATAGCGACATCACCTCTTATGTACACCATCACTATTGACAACAATTAATGCAGCGACCTACACCATCTTGACACCGGGGCCAGGAGACGTAGTCCCTCCTAGACGAACTCTGTTATCAATGTCTTGTTATTTCATGTGCTGACGATTGTCATGTTCCTCTTCTTTACAACATGTGGATGTATTCATTAATGTTCTTTTGAGAATGCAATTTAACACATCACGGATGTAAAAGGTCTTTGAAGGGTCCTTTGTCACACCCGGACCTAGATCAAGTGGTATCGGAGCAGTCTTTACAGTGATGTGAATTGCAAGCATGAACAATGGAACGTGTAGCGACAGAGGATGAAAAAGCGATGTACGAGACCATGCTCAAAATTTCCAAAAGGGTGGAAATAATATATGAAACTCCATAGAAAGAGACTGAGGAAAAGGAGCGATTGCAGCTTCATTTGCAAGCCATGAAGAGGCCCTGGAAGACCTGAAGCAAAACAACCAAAGTCTTCAAACAGATAACGCTGAATTGAAGATGCGTCTACATGAAGAGAAAGAGGAGAAATATAGTTTGCTACGACAGCTGCAAGTAAAGGATGAGGCCTTGGAAAAACTGCAGCGTGACCCATGTGAGGTAAAAAGTAGTTCTCCAAATTCATGTATGTTTCCTGATGATGATTTCACTATTTTTGAAAATCATACCACAGGAATTGGCTCCAAATTGTTGAAGAGAATGGGGTATGAAGGAAAAGGCTTAGGCGTTAATGGCCAAGGCATTTTCAACGCCATCAAAGTAGAAGAATTACCATGTCAGAAAGGACTTGGGTATGTCAAAAAGGAAGTTGGGTATGTGCTGCGACAGCTAGCGAACCACTACAAAAGATGATGAGAAGCCCTCATCAGTTCTTTCCAAATCGGTAGAGGAGGTAATATATGTTGATTTCCTTTCGGTTTTGTCTTCACATAGTATGATTTCTGTTGAAGATTTGGAGATCCCAATTACAGGGCCAAACATGAGGCTCCTTACAAGGACGATGCACGAGGAGGAAAAAGAATTTGGTGTTAATAACCAAGGCATAACTCGACCATTGGAGGTTATGTAGAGACCTCAATTTGCAGGCTTGAGATACACCAAAGGAGAATGCTCGAAGATGTCAGAATCTTCCGAGACATCGTCGAAATCGTCGAGGAAAGAGAATGATGGGAACAAAGCTCCATCATCCCATGGTAGTTTCCATTGCAAGGAAAGAGCTTAGGCCAGCTCTCATCGCCATACTTACATCAGAGATGGCAAGGAAAGGTATAACTAGTTTCGATTTTCGAATGTTCATTTCAGCTAAATCATGTTCCTAATGATGAATGTAAAACATGGAATTCAAAAACATGTACCTTTTTTGGATTACATAACCATACATTTTCTAAGTGTTGGAAAAGAATGGTAGCACACAAAAGGATGACGTGTGAAAGACCCTCTCAACAGCAGGTAAAGAAACATGTTAAACAAATTTGGAGAAAGAAGATGTATTGCATTCATTGCGATAGAAGTGGCCATCAAAGAGCCACTTGTTGGAGGCTCCATCCAGAGCATCGCCTTAAAGACAAAGTGTCAATACATGAACCAGATGAAACTGTTGTTCGACCATTGAATGCAACACAAGGAGGCAGCCCATTCACATTGATAAGTGAGAAATGATTTCTAGATATGTTAGCGTTTCATGGTTGTGCTTTTGTAAATCATTTGTTGCATTTTAAAATGCAAAAGTGATGACATTTTTTTCATCACTTGTTAGGAAACAATGATGTCTGCTCTTATTCTGAGTTGTGCAATAAACTGTGAAAGTGATGTCGTGTTTCTATCACTTGTCAAAACATATAGTGTTTGGCCTTATATTTGTAAATCATGTGTTGTAGTGATGATATGTTTTCCATCACTTGTTGGAGCAACAATGATATGTTGGCCTTGTTTTCATAGCTGGGGTATTGTTTCCATTTCGATGTAAACTTGTCCACGGTCCGAGTATGTGTTATAAACTCATGGCAAGTGTGGGACACTTAGGTAATTAGTTGGTCATGAAAGTCAAGCATGTAATTTGCAAAACAATGTACTACAAGTTGCAAAGGTTGCAGGGGTCGGCTCATCGCTTAAGGCTCCAAAGAACAAAGGTGAAGGAGATGGAAGTGAGGCCTTTCAGGACGCTTGTGATGTAGACAAGGTACATAAAAGTTGCAGATTTTTTTCATGCTTTAGGAGGACCAAAAGCTCCTCGGTGGGGAGGATTGATCCAGGTGGCTCCAGAGACACTCATAGGACAAAGAGAGCTTATGGAAGCTCAAAAATCAAAGTGATCAAAATGCTTTTGAACTAGGACCAGAGCATATATCACGTCTTCCTGATCGCAACGGTGTGAACGGTTTACCAATCCGAGTTTGGATGAGGAAGATAGAGGCAGTCAAAGTTTTGGTTGACTTTTGCTGACTCGGCAGGCTTAAGGAGGTTGCAATTTGGACAAAATATGGCCACCGGACTGCGGCCAACCTGTGCCAGATTCCAGGCGAATTTGTGGCCTATTTAATTTGACTCCTTCGGTCAAATTTTTAAATTTTTGAGAAAGGCTCATTAGTATTAAAAATTAAAAAAATATTTAAAAAGGGGGGTGGTGGGCCACCACCCCCACCACCCCACGCCTCTTCCCCCAACCTTAACCATATGCATGATTGAGTGCGAGGCCAGTGGGGATTGAATCCACCTAGCCCACGTGGACCGGCCCCCATCAGGCGGCCTCATATGATGTACCAACCACCAAGCACCAACTCATATAATGCGCAGTTATGTACCATGTACAACCCACACACCATCCTCCATTTAATACTCAAACCACCATGCCTATTAATCCGCCCACCTGTATTCCAAAAAAAACAAAAAAATATGTCTACATCTGGATTTTGGGGAGGCGGGATTTGATCCCCCAACCTCCTCTTAACTAATTGCCTCATTTACCAATGGGCCAGTGGGGCCTTTTTGTAAACTCTGCCCGAAAGTTCATATAAACCCAGCATTTGCCTATTGCGCCCAAGCATGGAGGAACCAGGAGCAGGCACAGAAATAGAGACGACATTATTTTTTTAATTAATTTATTGCAGGTGGAACCATGATTGAGCAAAATTTCCAAGAGGGTGAAATTTTTGCAGTGTCCAAATTGGACGAATTTTATGTCGATCTTACACCTCTCAGCGAAACGAACCCGATGGCACAGTCAGTTTCCTTATCTGAGCAGCCGATTTGCAGAGGACCTGGAGAAGGGAACCTTTGAGGAATCTAGGAGAATCTAAAAGATTCCTTGAGCCCCAGATTCTCACTTTTTCAGAATTCAGAAATTTGACAATTGATTTTGCATTATTTGATGCGACAAATCTAATGGCGTGTTCAGATTTTCCATTTGCTCATTCTATTTTTCGGCCACTTTTCTAAGTGGAGTGCAGGTGTCAGCATTCATGTGCGAGCAGTCATTTCCATGTGACTCGATGTCGTGAGATTGATGGTCCGAACAGCCTCAACAGTTTGACATCCTCTTCTTCAGATGGCCCCTAGATGTGAGGTGTTAGCATTCATGTGTGAGTAGTCATTCCATACGACTCGATGCCATGAGATTGATGGTCCAAATAGCTTCAACAATTTGACATCCTCTTCTTCAGATGGCCTCTAGATGTGAGGTGTCAGCATTCATGTGCGAGCAGTCATTTCCATGCGATTCGATGTCATGGGATCGATGGTCCGAACATCTTTAACAGTTTGACATCCTCTTCTTCAGATGGCCCCTAGATGTGAGGTATATGCAGTGTATTCATGTACTTCTTTTGCTATTCATTGTGCTACACAGATCCTTGTTTGATGCTTGATGTGGGATCTTGTTTCTTACTCGGTTTCATGATTCCTGCTTGATGTGATACAGAATCATCTATGTGATGTACTTGTTGTTATGATTCATCATGTTGTGTTTTGATATCCCTTTGTTGTATGTTGATGGGATACTCATGTTGTCATCATGTATGTTTTCATTGAGATCCCCTTTATGACATGTCGGCGGGATGCTCATTATTATCATGCATGAGTTTGTATCATACTGGTAGGAGTCTTTTGATTGAAAGTTCCTATAGTGGAACATCTCTTGGAGCCACTCCTGTGTGAGGGCATTTTCTTTGTATGATAGCGACATCACATCTTATGTACATTATCACTATTGACAGCACTGTTACACTGAAATTTGTCACCATGACTATCTGCAGTTAATATGGCTCCATCAATAGTCATATTGTCCTCCTTGTCAAGCCTCAAACCTTTGTTCTTCATGTCAAACTTCAAAAAGAGAGAAAGTCACTTAAAAACATGTTTATCTCTGGGTACGCAGGTTCTCTCTA
>APFE031421042.1:13927-36434 GCA_000404065.3 Pinus taeda | reverse complement strand
TTTGATCTGAGTATGGGAATGCCTACCTCAGTATGATATGATATTTTACATGTATTTTGTGTTGAAAATTGCAGGTTCCAACCGGGCTATTCACAAGATGATCCTCGAAATGATAAAGCACTTCACCCTTCTTATATGACTTAACACCCTTATCTATTACAGGCTTCGTACTTTAGGGGGCAATCTGTTACACTGAATTTTGTCACCTTGACTATCTGCAGTTATGTGGCCTCATCAATAGCCACATTGTCCTCTTTGTCAAGCCCCATACCTCTGCTCTTCATGTCAAAACTTCAAAGAGAGAGAAAGTCACTTGAAAACATGTTTATCTCTGGTTACGCAGGTTCTCTCTACCTTGCCTGCGTGTACGCACTCCAAATACACTATACCTGCGTACTTATACGCTCTGTAAGCTAAAGGTTGGGTGCGTACCCCTGTAAAGGTCAAAAGGCGCGAGTTTCACTTTTAAAAAGTTACTTGTGGTCACTTCTAAAGCCTTCTAGAAGAGTTTTTGACGTGTATTGAGCGCCTCCAGATGGTTCATGCACCCCTTTGATAGAGGAGCTTATCCCATCAAGAGAGGAGCTACCCCATCCAAAAGAGGGAGTATCCCATTGATGTTGGAACTGAATAACCTCCTCTAGAATACTATAAATACAGGCATTGGGCCAAAGGAGGGGAGGTTGAAAGCTGAACATTCTAAAGGGTAAATGCTGCTGGAATTAGGACTTCCATTGTTGACTTGTGAGGAGAGATCACTATCCTTCCTTGTTGCCATATTGGGAGTGGGTGAGCTTGTCAAATTAGAGGAAATCTCTTGTTGGACCCTGGGAGGAGCTTGCACAACACCAAGGCTCAGGTTGTAATGGTTCCTTTTTTGTTTCCTTAATACAAATAAGTCCATTCTTCTCAATGATTTGTTGTTAATGAATTATTTCATGTACTCCTTGGTCTATGTGATGAATATGCTTTGTTTTATGAATTATTCAGGTGTTATGTAATCGTTTGCTTTGTTAGTGTATGCAGGTCTTAAAGTGAAGGAGGAGCTCATCTGGATCAGCAAGGCTGGACTGCTACAACAAGCGTTGGACCTAAGGTAAGATCGGAAAACGCTTGATCTCTCATAGAATAATGTGTATTTAGAGAAGGATTGTTCTTGTTTGGTTTGTTTGTCACTAGAGAGTCTTAGACTCCTAGGGAGGTTAGGTTTGTCCGCAAACATAACTCTTTCTGCATGACAAGCACTTAATGCAATGGCCTACACCATCTTGACACCGGGGCCCGGAGACGTAGTCCCTCATAGACGAACTCTGTTATCAACATCTTCTTATTTCATGTGTTGACAATTGTCATGTTCCTCTTCTTTACAACATGCAGATGTATTCATTAATGTCCTTTTAAAAATGGAATTTAACACATCACAAAAGTAAAAGGTCTTGGAAGGGTCCTTTGTCACACCCGGACCTGGATCAAGTGGTATCGGAGCAGTCTTTACGGTGATGTGAATTGCAAGTGTGAACAATGGAACGTGTAGCGACAGAGGATGAAAAAGCGATGTATGAGACCATGCTCAAAATTTCCAAAAGGGTGGAAATAATTTATGAAACTCTACAGAAAGAGACTGAGGAAAAGGAGCGATTGCAACTTCAATTTCAAGCCACGGAAGAGGCCCTGGAAGAATTGAAGCAAAACAACCAAAGTCTTCAAACAGATAACATTGAATTGAAAATGTGTCTACATGAAGAGAAAGAGGAGAAACATAGTTTGCTATGACAGTTGCAAGAAAAGGACGAGGCCTTGGAAAAACTGCAACGTGACCCATGTGAGGTAAAAAGTAGTTCTCCAAATTCATGTATGTTTCCTGATGATGATTTCGCTGTTTTTGGAAATCATAGCATAGGAATTGGCTCCAAACTATTGAAGAAAATGGGGTATGAAGGAAAAGGCTTAGGCGTTAATGGCCAAGGCATTGTCAACCCCATCAAAGTAGAAGAATTACCACGTCAGAAAGGACTTGGGTATGTTAGAAAGGAAGTTGGGTATGTGCCGCGACAGCTAGCGAACCACTACAACAGATGATGAGAAGCCCTCATCAGTTCTTTCCAAATCAGTAGAGGAGGTAATATATGTTGATTTCCTTTCAGTTTCGTCTTCACATAGTATGATTCCTGTTGGAGATTTGGAGATCCCAATTACATGGACAAACATGAGGCTCCTTACAAGGGCGAGGCACGAGGAGGAAAAATAACTTGATGTTAATAACCAAGGCATAACTCGCCCATTGGAGATTATGCAGAGACCTCAATTTGTAGGCTTGAGATACACCAAAGGAGAATGCTCGAAGGTGTCAAAATCTTCCAAGACATCGTGGAAATCGTCGAGGAAAGAGAATGATGGGAACACAACCCCATCATCCCATGACAGTTTCATTTGCAAGGAAAGAGCTTAGGCCAGCTCTCATCGCCATACTTACATCAGAGATGGAAAGGAAAGGTATAACCAGTTTTGATTTTCGAATGTTCAGTTCGGTTATAATCATGTTTTTAATGATGAACGTAAATCATGGAATCGAAAAACATGTAATTTTCTGGATTACATAACCATACATTTTCCAAGTGTTGGAAAAGATTGGTAGCACACAAAAGGATGACGCATGAAAGACCCTCTCAATAGCAGGTAAAGAAACATGTTAAACAGATCTGGAGAAAGAAGATGTATTGCAGTCATTGTGACAGAAGTGGCCATCAAAGAGCCACTTGTTGGAGGCTCCATCCAGAGCAGCGCCTTAAAGACAAAGTGTCGATACATGAACCAGATGAAACGATTGTTCTACCATCGAATGCGCCACAAGGAGGCAACCCATTCACATTGATAAGTGAGAAATGGTTTCTAGATATGTTAGCGTTTCATGGTTGTGCTTTTGTAAATTATTTGTTGCATTTTAAAATGTAAAAGTGATGACATGTTTTTCATCACTTGTTAAGCAGCAATGATGTCTGGTCTAATTCTGAGTTGCGTGATAAACTATGAAATAGATGTCATGTTTCCATCACTTGTCAAAGCAAATAGTTTTTAGCCTTATACTTTTAAATCATGTGTTGTAGTGATGATGTGTTTTCCATCACTTGTTGGAGCAACAATGATTTGTTGGCCTTTTTTTCGTAGTTGGGGTATTGTTTCCATTTTGATGTAAACTTGACCACCGAGTATGTGTTATAAACGTGTGGCAAGTGTGGGATGCTTGGTTCATTAGTTCATCATGAAATTCAAGCATGTAATTTGCAAAATAATGTACTACAGGTTGCAGAGGTTGCAGGTGTCAGCTCATCGCTTAAGACTCTGAAGAAAAAAGGTGAAGGAGATGGAAGTGAGACCTTTCAGGATGCTTGTGATGCATACAAGGTACATAAAAGTTGCAGATTGTTTTTCATGCTTTAGGAGGACCAAAAGCTCCTCAGTGGGGAGGATTGATCCAGGTGGTTCCAGAGACACACACAAGACAAAGATGGCTTATGGAAGCTCAAAAATCAAAGTGATCATAATGCTTTCGAACCTAGGCTAGAGCATATATCTCGTCATCCTGATCGCAGTGGTGTGAACTGTTCGTCAATCCGAGTCTAGATGAGGAAGATAGAGGTAGTCAAAGTTTTGGTTGACTTTTGTTGACTGGGCAAGCTTAAGGGGGCGCAATTTGGACAAAATCTGGCCACCGTATTCCGGCCAACCTGGGCTAAATTCCGGGTGAATTTTTGGCCCATTTAATTTGACTCCTTCGATCAAATTTTGAAATTTTTGGAAAAGGCTCATTAGTATTAAAAATTAAAAATATATATAAAAAGGGGGGTGGTGGGCCACCACCCCCACCACCCCATGCCTTTTCCCTCAATCTTAACCGTATGCATGATTGGGTGTGAGGCCAACGAGGATCGAACCCACCCAGCCCATGTGGGCCAGCCCCCACCGGGTGGCCCCATATGATGTACCAACCACAAGCACCAACTCATATAACGTGCAGTTATGTACCATGTACAACCCACACTCCATCCTTCATTTAATACTCCAACCACCGCGCCTATTAATCCGCCCACCCATATTCCAAACAAAAAAAACACCATGGCCTAAAAAAATATGTTTACACATAGATTTTGGGGAGGCGAGATTTGATCCCCTAACCTCCCCTTAACTAATTGCCTCATTTACCAATAGGCCAGTGGGGCCTTTTTGTAAACTCCACCCTAAAGTTCATATAAACACAGTATTTGCCCATTGTGCCCAAGCATGGAGGAACTAGTAGCGGGCACGGAAATAGAGACTGCATTATTTTTTTAATTAATTTATTGTAGGTGGAACCATGATTGAGCAAAATTTCCAGGAGGGTGAAATTTTTGCAGTGTCCAAATTGGACAAATTTTATGTCAATCTTACACCTCTCAACAACACGAACCCGATGCCGCAATTAGTTTCATGATTTGAGAAGCCAATTTACAAAGGACCTGGAGGAGGGAATCTTTAAGGAATCTAGGGGGAATCTAAAAGATTCCCTGAGCCCCAGATTCTCACTTTCCCAGAATTTAGAAATTTGACAGTTGATTTTGCACTATTTGATGCCAAAAATATGATGGTGTGTTCAGATTTTCCATTTTCTCATTCTATTTTTCAGCCACTTTTCTAAGTGGAGTGTAGGTGTCAGCATTCATGTGCAAGAAGTCATTTCCATGTGATTCAATGTCGTGAGATCGATGGTCTGAACAGCTTCAACAATTTGACATCCTCTTCTTCAGATGGCCCCTGGATGTGAGGTGTCAGCATTCATTTGCGAGCAGCCATTTCCATGCGATTTGATGCCATGAGATGTATGGTCCGAACAGCTTCAACAGTTTGACATCCTCTTCTTTAGATGGCCCCTAGATGTCAGGTGTTAGCATTCATGTGCGAGCAATCATTTCCATGCGATTCGATGTCGTGAGATTGATGGTCCAAACAGCTTTAACAGTTTGACATCCTCTTCTTCAGATGGCCCCTGGATGTGAGGTATATGCAGTGTATTCATGTACTTCTTTTGCTATGGATTGTGCTGCATAGATCCCTGTTTGATGCTTGATGTAGGATCTTGTTTCTTACTCATTTTCATGATTCCTGCTTGATGTGATACGAAATCATCTGTGTGATGTACTTTTTGTCATGACTCGTCATGCTGTGTTTTGAGATCACTTTGTTGTATGTTGATGGGATACTCATGTTGTCGTCATGTATGTTTGCATTGAGTCGGCAGGATGCTCATTATTATCATGCATGAGTTTGTGTCATACTGATAGGAGTCTTTTGAGTGAGATTTCCTGTAGTAGAACATCTCTTGGAGCCACTCCTACATGAGGGAATTTTCCTTGTATGATAGCGACATCACCTCTTATGTACATCACTATTGACAGCACTTAATGCAACGGCCTACACCATCTTGACACTGGGGCCTGGAGACGTAGTCCCTCCTGGACGAACTCCGTTATCAATGTCTTGTTATTTCATGTGCTGATGATTGTCATGTTCGTCTTCTTTACAGCATGCAGATGTATTCATTAATGTTCTTTTAAAAATGCAATTTAACACATCACAAAAGTAAAAGGTCTTCGAAGGGTCCTTTGTCACACCCGGACCTGGATCAGAATCTAATCTCACTTTGCTAATTACCGAGATCATGAGATTCTTGATAAGCCAAGAATGTAGAAGCATCATTTTTACATAGAGGAATTTGAAAAAGAGAAGCTAGATTAAAAGTGTTTTCATCTTTTTGCTCCTCTACCTATGAAATGTGACCACCTTGTACCTGATCACTACTTGAACCAATGGATTGAGAATCAAGAGTATCATAAGAAATTATTGTTGGAGCAGGTTAACTAAATGAATCAAGGTACAGGGCACCATGAGGTGCAAATGATAAAAGGTGGCATGTATCCCTTGAAGAAGCAATAATTTCAATCATATCTGATTCTAGATCTATATTATGCATGTTAATTTCTCCTTGAGAAATTAGGAGATAAACCTCCACACTAGGGTCCATGATGTTAGGAGAACATTCAAAGTTTTCTTGAATAAGATCTTGATCATTAAAAGTAGGTGAAGGCGGAAGAAGCAGATCAGGAATTTGATTTTGGGATTTCCCAATTTCAACATTGACACCAGAGACTACCTTTTTTGGTAATGAAAAGGGAGGAGGAGAAGAGAGAAAAAGGGTAATAGGTTTCTCCTTTGGGATTTGAGGTGCCTCATAATTGATATAAGTTGGAAGAGAAAAATCAACTCGGGATCCAAATTCAAATTATTTCAAGGAGATTAGAACCAAATGCTGAATTTTTTTGTAACAACCCCGGGTTAAAAGTTCATGTAATAAAGTTAATAAAGGAAAAATAATAATACCAAGGTCATGGGACATGTATTCCAAGATGAATGTTGGGCAAAACTAATGGGTTTCACTTTCTTTTATTTATTTCTAAGGAAATTGGCAAAGGTAAAGAAGCATTAATTGGCATTTATTTATGAAAATAAAGGAAAATAGGAAAAAAGGGAGATGAAAGGTCATAGGTTTTCATGAGAGAGAAATTGAAGGAAAAATAGAGATAAAATGAAGAAATTAGAGGCATCAATAAAAAAAGACTTTTAAGGATCAGTTCACATCTTTTTTTTAGTTTGGCTTTGGAATTAGTTTAAAGAGAGAATAACACCAAGATGAGAAAGCAAGCAAGGAGGGAAAATGAGAGCGAAGGAAAGATAAGGAAAGCAGAGGAAAATCAAGGAAGGTTGGATCAAGCAGCTTCAGTAGGACGATTTTGCAGGTAGTGCGTTGCATGTGTGATTTCCTAGCTGATGTGTGAATGAATGATACATGCATTGGTTTATTTGGTTCATTTGTTGTCATTGGCATGGAAACAAGATTAATAGTGGTTTCATTCCTGCCTTGCCATTTCCTGGATAACCATGGTGTGATGGGATTCTTTTCTTGGTTGAGATTTGTATTTCCATAAGATTTTGTAACCGAGCAAGGTGATCTCGGGAAAATTCCCAAGGGTTGTGGTTGGGAGTGGTTTAATCTCTTGAAATCCCTCGATAGGTGGGTGGTGATAGGTAAATTTCTGAAGGTATTGGTTAGGAAATTTCTTAGGCATCCCAACTTGTTTTGGGCTTTGTGATCTCTTGACCAATTTTGGCGAGATCGCAGTAGCATAAGGGTGGAGGTGGTTTAATCTCCAGGAAGCCCTAGTTTTTTTGTGTCTTGAGATCCGACATTGATGGTTGGAATATGGCACGAGGGTGATTGGATGAAAGAAATATTTGGTTCAACCCAATCTATGGTCGGGTGATACGTGGAAGTATATGACTTGGTTGGCTTTTTTATATGTTAATAAGAGTTAGTTTTTGTATTGTAATCTATGAGCACTTGTACTTTAATTATGATGATTTTATGGTTTTTCTTTCATGATTATTAATCTGGTTATATGTTGGTTATAAGCTTGAATATGTAATGTTCTCTAGCTATGTATTTCTTTAGGATTTGATCAGTATATGATGGTTAATGAATGCATGGGCTAAGTGTTATTGTAGCTATTGTGAGAGGGAATTAGACCTTCTTGGTGATTCTCAAATAAGTTTCAGAGTCATATGATCATATATGCATTCATGACTTGTAGTTTACATGTTGTCCATATGTTTAACAAAATGAATGTCATGGCTAAGACTGGGTAGGTCAAGTTCTTGTTCAAGTTTTGTAAGAATAAAATTGTAATTAATTCATTTATCATTCTGGAAAGTCTCAGGAAGTTTTGGGCAATGGTTTTCAAGGCTGACCCATAATTGTGGCTTAAATATTGGGACCGCATTAATTGAATTGAGAAATTTAGGTCATAACCTCCTGGATCAAGGCTTGTGAGTGTGGTTGGAGGCCTTAAACTGCATGTAGGCAGTGTAAGTGTGTTTGGTATTCTAGGTCATTGAAACAAAGTTCTAGCTCATGGATTGACCACTTGGGTGTTGAGTCACGAAATGGGTATATAGTTACTATTAATCTCATCATCCTTTTCCTTTATTCTTATCTTTTTTATATCTTAATGCGTTAATATATTGAGGAATTATGGTAAGAAATGAAGGAATTATTTGCATTTACGATTTAGCTAACTTGTATCCTTCTTTATGCAGGAAAACAACAAAAGGGACAATTATTGTTCCCTAATGAAGGAACAACAAAAACCACCAAGCAAAAGAAGGAACGCGGCGGTTGCAGACAAGGCTAAAGGCGAATCAGGATGATTAGCGTGAGAAAGGAAAGGATGTATGAAGTTGGAAATCAATTGCGAATCCCGATTGCATTTACCATTTATTTTTTACCCTTTCTGATTATAAAAAGAGACGATTGTAAGAAGAAAGGGAGGAATCTCTGTTATTATTGGAATTGTAATTTTAATTACAGACTCTCGCTGTTGAGAGAACACGGTTATATTGTAATGCTACTTACATTCGATGATTAATACATAATTGAAGTTGATGTTTCCTCGTGTTATCTGAAGTAACTTAGCAATGTTCGCTGGCGGTTAAGGGCCCGACCTCTAGTGGATTTAACTGCTTTCTTTGTGCCATACATTTCCAATTCTTGCAAGTGTGATGGTTTGATAGTTTTTCTGTTTTCTGTGATTTTATCTCCTTCGCTATTTATTGTTTTCCTATGTTGATAGAATATCTCTTCTTTATATGATTTATAGCACTGTCGTTTGATTCAGTTCACCTTCATTTCAGATTGAGTTACTTAGATAAGGATTCAATTTAATCAACTGTAAAGAGTTTAATTATCTCTATTGGACTATTAGATTGATATCATTGTTGTTTGGATTATTTACTGGAGAATGAGTTTGATTTAGATTAAATCAGTTAAGAAGAGATGAGTTATTGCTACTGTACTCTCAGTTGATGCCATTGTTAGTTGAATTTCTTGAGTAAAGATTGATTACAATTTTGGTAGAAGATTGAGTCTTGAAGTTTAGATGTTATATTTCCTTTAATGATTGCAATTGGAATTTATTAGATGCATCTATTTACTCTTGTATTTAAAGATTTATACTGCAATTTAGGAGACATTACTCTTTGAATTAATAGCACCCACATACTGTGTATACCCTTGAAATAAGAGGACTTTCCTGGGTTGATAATTAATGTGAGATAATTAGGAGTTTTAAAAAGAACCTTTTATCAGTCAACATTTTGGCGCTGTTGCCAGGGAGAGTGTAGCCATTTACAAAGAGTGATGTATATATGATAAATGTTGTTGAGGAAGAATTGGGTATTGAAAACGGAAGGTAAGAACCTACGTAACGAGCAAGTAAAGTGCTTGCTTCTCCGCCCGCTTATCAACACAATTACAAAAAACTGAAGTAGGTATTTGATGCTTGTCTGTTGAGAGAGAATTGGGTATTAAAAACGGAAGGTAAGAACCTGCGTACAGAGCAAGTAAAATGCCTGATCCCCTGCCCTCTTTCCAGCAGAGTTGTTAGGACCTTAGGGTAGAGGTAAACATTTGAATCGTTTGCATGAATTACTAAGAAGAAAAGACCCGAAAACAATCCAATTCCACTACCAAAACCTGAAAAATCTAAAGGGCCGGTGACCCTTGGACAATCAACTTTCATCAAGGAAAATTTTAAGAACCAACCTAAATTTATATGTATAATAAATGGGCTAATCCCCATGATACATAGGAAAAATGGGAGGTGATTTTATCAATAATATAATATGTATATATAATTTTTTTTGGGCGAATCTCTCACCAGATTATATTATCTTGTACACTGATGGAAAATCTTTCACTGAATTATAAAATCTTGTAAGATCTTAGCAAATCTTTTACTGAATAATAAAACATTGTGAAGTCTTGGTGAATGTTTTGTTAAAGTATGAAACCATATATGATAATAAGAAAACATATTCATTAAACTGTAATATACTAACATACATGTTTGGAAAAAAGAAGCATAATTTTCTCTTCCTACAAACAATGCTCCAAGTTTCAGTGGTTGTGTTTGTCAAGGTTCTTATAGTACACTCTTTCATATCCTTCTATTAGTTTTGATAATATTCCACAACAAAGTTCTTATAGGTGTTGATATTGACCACGAGTTCTGTCCAGGTAGGAGAGATTAATCTTTTCTCTACAACTTTTGTCAAGCTACCACTTTTTTCAAGTTATCAAATTTCTTTCTTATTCCATAGACTCCAACTGCGAGATAAAAAAAACACATCAAGTTTGTTTACGCCCATCACGCCAACAAGTAGCAAGCCCCAAATATATAATTATATAAGAAATGTATTAGGTATCCCACAAGGCTTGAAGGGGATCTAATTGAAAGAAGGAGTGACCCATTGTGAGAAGCCTTCCAATCAATATATGAATATATAAATGTAGATTTATTATTATTTTAATTAAAAATCTTCAATTAAATAATAAAATTTTAATTGAAAATCTTCAATTAAATAATAAAATTTAATTACGTCTCTCCCAATCTAAATTTCTTATTAGCATAATTCAGTACCCTCATACGTCTCCCATTTTTTAATAGTGTTGTAACATGTAGATTAATTTCCTTTTTGGTGAACAATCTTCACCTTTTAGGAAAATATGGTGTAGTGGCTTCAACCCCTACTGATCATTAGGACAAACTAAGAATAGCACAAAAGATGAAAGGTTGTACAAACCAGCTTATTTTTCAAACAACTAATCCAACATCAATACCTAAACTTTTTCATGAAGATATCATATTGAGAATGTTTGAAAAATGGTGGGAAATCTTTTGCGAGGGTGATGCGGAAAGAGTGATAAGGTTTCACTGTTTTGAATTTTTTTGTTAAATCAGAAAAATAACAAATATTAATGGAGAATTGGTATTTTTTACTAAATTTTGTAAAGTGACTAAATGTAGCTTTAACCATTCACCTTAAGATGTTTTTACAATATAATTTCCTAAGTCTATTTAATATCTTCATTATCATAAAAACCAACCTATATCCATCTTAACTCCACATCTACCACTCTTGAAATCTATTTATCCCTCTGAGCACTTGGTAGACTCAGAATTAAGATGGATCTATGATGATTGAATTTCCCCTTTAAATAATCTATGCTCACATTAATACCATGGTATTACCATGGGTCAATACCATGGGTTATCATAAACCTGGAGCTTAAAAATTGCTATTAGTAATTTATAAAAACTTAATAAATTAATAATTGATTTTTATTTTATCTTTTTATTTGAACCAAGTTAAAATGTTTAACATACATTAAATTACAGCATCCATTTTTACTCTTGATCCACCAAACCCCGAGAGGGATCAAATATTTTTTCACTCTATGCTAGTTTCCATATCATGATATTTGATCCCTCTTGCGGTTTAGTAGATCTAGAGTAAATATGGATCTATGCTCGTTTAATTCCCCCCTTTAAATAGGCTACATTCCACATAAATACCATGGGTCAATACCATGTGCCTTTTTTTATTTTTATTAATACTAATATTAGGGTTAATAATGTTTTTTTGCATGGTATTAATAATAATCTAGCCCATAATATTTTTCCCATAGGTTTTACCTAAATATAAAGCATTTTT
Organism: Pinus taeda; assembly: GCA_000404065.3. Taxonomy (NCBI): domain Eukaryota; kingdom Viridiplantae; phylum Streptophyta; class Pinopsida; order Pinales; family Pinaceae; genus Pinus; species Pinus taeda. The sequence goes on along the minus strand of APFE031421042.1, from coordinate 24,794 downwards.
TGAATTTCCTTTAATATAAGGTGACTTATGGAGTAAATATAAAAAATGTTTTATTTATTTATCATACCTCTTGTTTATTTATATTTTTATTAATTTACCATGCCTCTTTTACAAATATGGTATTTGGCCCATAGGATTCACTTAAATAAAACCTTTTTTTTGAGCCTTCATAAATAGAAAGAGGGTTATGGACTAAAAAGATGTTTTATTTATTTGCCATACCTCTAGTTTATTTATATTTATATTTATTTACCATACTTTTTGAGTAAGTATAAAAAGAGGTTTTATTTATTTACCATACCTCCACTTTATTTATATTTTTATTTGTTTACACCCTTGCATGTATGTAAGGTGACTTATGGAGTAAATATAAAAAATGTTTTATTTATTTACCATAGCTCTCATTTATTTATATTTTTATTAATTTACCATACCTCTTTTATAAATATGATATTTGGCCCATATGATTCACTTAAATAAAACCTATTCTTGAAAATTAGGGCGAATGGAAGGTTGTAACTCCTAATTTCAAGGGCTAAATTTACCTTTTTTTATCCTCTCCCTTAAAATAAGGTGGACTAACCTCCATACCTAATTTTTTTATAAAATAAATTTGAGGCGATTTGGAAAATTCGCCCCTAAAATTTTCCATGCCCAAGGGCAGGTCGACAAACCACAATATAAAGGTGAAAGGATGGACAAACAAAGACCATGAATAGAAACGAAGTTAATAAGTCGTCTCTGAAGGACCTTGAGGATTGGGATCTCGCGAACAGCAACACAGGTCTTGTAAAATTGCAACACAAGCTGCCACAAACAGTGCAAAGAGTAGATACGAAGGCCGTAAATGGCTGTGGTGGTACAAGGAGGTCCCATATGCGGCTCCCCTGCTAGAGCTAAAATCCTAGGAGGGGGTGTTCTGTGTTAACCAAGCAGAGAAAAATGAGCATTAGCGGTCGCAAGAATTGGTAGAAACAACGAAGTAGGAGCCGGATGAAGCGTTGTAGGAGACAACGAAGAAGCAGTAGGACGATGAGCGTCACTCAGAGGCAAGTGAACCGCAAAGCCATGGCATCGCATCTCGCCGCACCAACAACTGACTCGGAACGAGTCACGATGATTGTGTTGGGGGACTGTTGGGTAGCGAAGGTCCCGCATAACTATTTTGGGTCTAATAGCCTAGAAAGTAGGATAAAAATATTGTAAACCTATGAAATATGCGGAGCGTGAAATGTAAAAGGTCGAGTCAAAGGGTTGTTTGCCCAAGAAATAATATAAACTAATAGGAAGTAAGTCGATCCGCGGACCATAGGAAGGTATAAATAGAGTGCGGCTCTATGAGGGAAAAGTAGTTCCTTTTGGGGATGAACTTGGATCTGAATTGTAATGGGTTCTTGAGAAGAGGAGTCTAAAAGCGTCTGTAAGTCCAAGTTGGGTGTTTGGGTAGTGGATAGAGGCTCTGCAGCTGTGTGCGCAGAGGCCTGGAAGAGTCTGCAGTTGTGTGCGCGGACCCTTGCAGCTGAGTGCACAGGGTGGATCTGGATGTATTGGTGATAAAGTAGAAATAAAGATAAGTTGCTTCTGAAATTCTGTGTTAAATCTGATTTATTGCAGATCTGGCTATTGTATGGTTAATGTGATTGTTTGATTTATGTGCATATGCTTATGTTATGAATATATGTGAACCTGTGGTTACTCTAAATGCGCGAACTGGTTAACTATGATAAATGTTTGCTTAAAGACCCTAAAAAGTAGATTGAATCTATAAACAACGCATTAATAAGTGGTAAGGATTATCTTGGGCCCATATTTGAGTGTAGCGGAGTAGCGCGAAGTTGTAGAACGGTGTGCGAAACCTCCAGACCACATCTAGACATCCCAAGGGTGCTGAAAAGGGTGTGGAAACCTGGTTCCAATACCCTCCCCTACTACCTTGGGTGAGACCTCAGTCCACGCTCCACGAGTTGTTGCCAAAAGGGCTGGTAGCTGTGGGATTTGCTTGGCTAAATAATTCTTCCGAACCTGGGTCAGACCCATATAAGCCAACACATAGTAAGTGAATCATACAAGAGAATGGATTAAAAGGGTGTTATGCAACTAGCTCACAAAATAGAAGAAACGATAGATCAACGAATTAGAAATTAGCCTCTTCGAGGGGGAAACCTTCTTTACATTACATAAATGAATGATTCTTGGATGATACAAATGATAAGACCTCCTTGGTATATATAGGAATCTAAGGGACCACAAAATAATTAGAGCCTACATAACAATAATAATGTAAGGGCGCAAAAATAACAATAGTGGGCTTCTAAGGGGCACAACAATAACAATAGGGGGTTACACTAACAATAACAATAAGGGGAATACACTAGTATTATAGGGACCTAACATGCCCATATCTTTCAAAAAAAGTGTTGTCCTCAATGCTTGAGTAGTTCCAGATGCTTCTATATAAAATTCTCATCCTCCCATGTGGAATCTTCAGTGGGTAGGTTCTTCCACTTAATGATATACTCTAAAATTAATTAATTTCGTAGTTGTCGAGTTCTTGTTTCCGTGACTACTTCAGACTCAAATATGATTCTTCCTTCTTCATCAAGTTCTAGTATTTGAACCGGGAGCTTGTCACCAATAACCTTCTTTAAGCATGGAACATGGAAAACTGTGTGTACTTGGGAAGATGCAAGTAGCTCCAATTTGTATGCCATAGTACCAATTTTTTGCAACACCTTGTAAGGACCTTAGTACTTGGGTGATAATTTATTATCCTTCTTAGCTTGCTTGAGGGACATTTGTTTGTATGGTTGAAGCCGTAAAAATACCCATTTGCCTACATCAAAACTTATTTCATTACGATGTTGATCTTCCTGTTGTTTCATTCAATTCTATGCAAAGTGAGGTTATCCTTTAAGAGTTGGAGAACTTGTCGTTGATGCTCGATGTGATCTTCCACTGCATGAACCTTAAAGTTTTCTCTTAAAGATGATGTAATGGATGGCAGATGATATCCATAAAGTGCCATAAACAAGGTCATTTGTGTTGCACTATGGAAGGAAGTGTTATACCACCATTCAACTAGAGGTAAACACTCGACCCATTATGTTTGTTTATAAGATACAAAGCAATGAAGATATCCTTCCAAACATTTGTTAACTATCTCAGTTTGCCTGTCAGATTGAGGATGATAAGATGAGTCATGAGCTAGTTGAGTTCCAAGACAAGAAAATAATTTCATCCAAAAATTTCCATTGAAAATGGGATCTCTATCACTTACAATAATCTTTGGGTTTCCATGTATCTTTTGAATTGTTTCCATAAATGCAATAACAACTGTACTGACTTTCAAATGATGAGATAATGCACAAAAGTGTGCATACTTGGTAAGTTTATCAACAACCACCATGATGGCACTCTTTCCTTCATACTTGGGTAAACCAGTGATAAAATCCATTGATACCTCCTCCAGACACTAACTTGGAATGGCTAAAGGCTGTAATAGACACAAGGTCTTAATTGTATGAACTTTATATTGTTTGCAAGCCAAGAATTCTACCACAAACTTCAGAATATCAGACTTAAGGCCATCCAAAAAAATCCTTCTTGACCTTGTGATAAGTTTTTAAAAATCCTAAGTGCCCTCCTAAGGGGGAGGTGTGCAATTCCAAAAGAATATTTTGCTTGAGTTAGGAATTCTTACAAATATATAAGCGATCTTTGTACCATAATGAATCATTTTTCCAGCTAAATGTATCAAATGTACTAGGATCTTGTTGTACTTGTGAATGAGTGTCCATACCTCTTCATAATTCTTCCATTCATCCCTTGCTTTAGTTATCTAATCAGGTATATAAATGGCACAAAGCAATGCTTCCACATCCTCATCCTTTCTTGAGAGTGCATCTGCAACAACATTTTGCTTCCCTTTTTTGTAGATGATTTCAAAGTCATAATCCAGCATCTCTGTGACCCATTTTTTCTTCTCTTCTGAAGATAATCTTTGTTCCAAAAAGCATTAAGACTATCATGATTTGTTTTTAGCTTGAAGTGTCTTCCCATTACGTAAGGTCTCCATTGTTTTAGTGCATGTAGTATTTCCAACATTTCCTTCTCATTTGTGTAAATACTTTCCTTTGATTGGACGACTTTCAAAAGCAATGGGTCTTCCTTCTTGCATTAAAACAACACCAATTCCATTTCCTAAGGCATCAAATTCCAGAATAAAGGTTTTTGTGAAGTATGGCATAGCTAAGGCAGGTGTTTGGCACATTATCTCTTTAAGATGTTCAAAGGCCTTAGTTGCTTTTGGAGTCTAAGAAAATTCATCTTTCTTCAACAATGTTGTTAGAGGTGTTATTATTCTCCCATAATTCTTAACAAACTTGAGATAATACCCTGTCAACCCAAGAAATCCTCTAAGACACGTTATGGTTGTGAGAATTTTCCATTCCTTAATGGCTTTAATTTTGTTAGGGTCTACATTAACACCCTCATGAGGTATAATATGACCCAAATATTCCAAAGAAACATTTGGAGGTTTTTGCATATAATTGTTTCTCCTCCAGTAGTTTGAGCACCATGACAACATGTTGAACATGATCATTCCAAGTCTTGTTGTAGATTAGTATATCATCAAAAAATACTAACAAAAATTTTCTAAGGGTTTGAAAACGGAATTCATCAAACCTTGAAATGTGGAAGGTGCATTAGTAAGGCCAAAAGGAATCACCAAAAATTCATAATGACCCTCACGAGTTTTGAATGTTGTTTTTAAAATGTCTTCAATCTTCATTCTAATTTGATGATATCTTGAACGAAGATCCAACTTGGTGAAGTAAATTACTCCATGTAATTTATCCAACAATTCATCAATGACAGGAATGGGAAATTTATCTTTAATAGTGAGCTTGTTGAGTTCCCTATAATCCAGGCACATATGCCATGACCCATCCTTCTTGTGAACCAATACTATTGGAGCAGAGAAAGAACTTTGAATAGGTTGAATTATACCAACCTCTAGCATTTCTGCAACCATACGTTCAATTTCACTCTTATGGGCATAGGGATATCTATAAGGTCTGATGTTTGGAGGAACGCTTCCTGGAATCAAATGAATAGCATGATCATGATCACGAATAGGTGGGAAGCCTTTGGGAGTCTCAAATACCTTGGAATGATTGTCCAAGGCTTTTTGGAGATCTAAAGAAATAGATGATTTCAATGTTTGAACCTCTAGTGAGCATAATTGTGCAATTATGCCTCGTTTTTCTTTCTTTAGAAGCTTTGTCATGCCACTAGAACTGATTATTTTTCCTAGTTTACCTATGATACCCCTTAACTCTACTTCCTTTCCTTCTTAAAATATTTTTAAGAAAATTTCTTGAAAATTAAAAGTTATCTTCCCCAAAGATTGTAACCATTGGACTCATAATACAACATCAACACCACCCATTGGAATGGAAAGCATTGAACTATTCAATACATATTTCCCCATGGCTAGCTTGATATTATGGCACTTTCCAGAGGAATTTATAGTTCCTCCATTTGCAACCATCACTTGACACTCTGGTGCTGGATATAGGAAGCAATTCAATTCCTTCGCCATCTTTCAATGAATAAAATTATGGGTACTAAATGAAGCAATCAACACTAATACATTTTTCTTCTTGATATATCCTTCTATATTAAGAGTTTGAGGAGTGGTAATTCCTGCCAATGTATTACAAGATATGGTTAGATTCATTTCTTCTTTCTTCGGGGTTGGTGGTTCCCGATGTATATCCTCCTCTCTTGATGTTTATTGTTCCTTTTCTTCCTCCTCTTTACAATCTATGTAGAATAATTTATTCTCGGCACACTTATGACCTTCAGTGTATTTGTTATCGCAAATGTAACAAATCCCTTTTGCTCTTTTTTCCTCCAATTATTGTGGTTTCAACCTTGTAGGTTGTGGAAGGCTAGGAGTAGCAACACTTCCATATTTATAGTTGTGAGTGGTAGACTTCATTATTGCCACAATTTTTCTTTCAACTTTTCTTGCCACCCTGAATGCCTTCTCCATTGAATCAGGTTCCCATAGATGAACCTCACGTTGGATGTTATCCTTTAAAGTCCCTATGAAGACAAAAATCCTATGCTCCTCTAGAATATCAGTAACCTTGATATTCAATTTTTGGATGTCCTCAATGTGCTCTGCCATTGAACCCTTTTGTTTGAGATTTATCTATTGGCTAAAGAAGGTGTTGCTCTTTGTATCTTCATAATGTGTAATCATTTCCTCCATAAAAATTGACCAAGTGGCAAGTGGTTGACGAGAACAAAGTTGTTAATACCATACAAACTGATTGGGTTCTAAATATAAATATGCAATGCGTACCTTTTGTGTGCGTTGAACATCATGGAGATCAAAATATTTCTCCATCTGTAGTATCCATGTTACCGGATCCTTGACATCAAACTTCCTCATATCCATATTTTGAATGTGGTGGTTCTTAAACCCAACATTGGAGTCTCTAAAATCAGAATTCATTTTCCTTTTTTCCTCATCATGATTTTCATGGATTACCTTGTCACCACTGGGAATCCTTTCTTCTAGCAACTTTGCCAAACCTTCCTTCAACCCTTCTATCTTAACAATCATCATTGCTTCCATGGTTTCTTTTAAACCATCATTCAAAATCCCCATGTTCCTTTTTATACCATCTATCTTAACATTCATCATGGCTTCCAATTCATTTTTTGTTACCTTTTGCTGGGAAAAAATTGTTGCACTTGGTCTCATAATTTTGATATACCATGTTGCATTTCTTCCTCTTCTTCATGTGTCATGGAAGAGATTTTTGGTTGCTTACTAGATGTGTTCATTTTTTTGTTTAGAGGAATTTTGGAATCAAACAATGATACCTACGCTTCACTATGCCCTTTCAATCACTTCAAACTGATTTTTCAAACAAACGTTATGCAAAATTTAAAAAAAAAAATAACACACCTTTTTCTTGCTTTTTAGGAGCTTGATATTAAAACTATTGTAACTCTGTAATTTCAGATCTCCAAGGTCTAAAATTGCATCTTGTGGTAGAAAACTGAATCTTTTTTCAAACCCCACAAGTCAAATCGAGATTGGATTCTTAAAGAAAGTGTTATGCCTAATCTCCCACGATGACCTGATTATAGACTAGTTTAGTAGAGTGAACTTGTACGGAGTTCCACATGTCATTGTTTTGACCTTCGGCCCTAAAAATGATATACGAAAAACTACAGTACATGCAATTTCTGTAATTTTACTAAGTTCAAATCCGATGCTAGGAGAGAAAGTTATGACGATTTTCCCTAGGTCATTTTTTTGATATGGAATTCTAGATCCTATAAAAACCCTAACTTCCTCAAATCATATATTTGAAAATATAGCAAACCAATATTTGAAATTTGTACACGATGTTCACCAATATTTCGACTCCACATCAATTTCAGCTTGTAAATCCTTGTAAAAAAAATTATTGTGAAAATGCCAAGATGACATGTTTGAAGAAGCAAAACCCTCGAATCCAAAGCTCTGATACCAAATGTTATGCAACGAGCTCACAAAATAGAAGAAAAGTTAGATCAACGACTTCTAAATTAGCATCTTCGAGGGGGAAACCTCTTTTACATTACATAAATGAATCATTCTTGGATGATTCTAATGATAAGACCTCCTTGGTATATATATGAGTCTAAGGGGTCACAATATAATCAGAGCCTACATAACAATAATAATGTAAAGGCACAACAATAACAATAATGGGCTTCTATGGGGCACAAAAATAACAACATGGGGGATACATGGGCACAACAATAACAATAGGGGGCTACACTAACAATGACAATAAGGTGAATACACTGGTATTATAGGGACCTAACAAAAGGGGTAGAAATTAAGGACTTGATCCAAGCAATCCATTGAGGGCAGAAACCAAAGGCTTGAAGGATGTGGGTAAGATAATCCCAATTTAACCTGTCATAAGCTTTTGAAAGGTCTAATTTGATTAGCATACAAGCCCATTTGGATCTCTTCACATAGTGGATAACCTCATGGGCTGGAACAATCCCGTCAAGAATTTGACAAACTTCCACAAATCCTAACTACTCTGTAAAAATAATGTTGTTCAATAAGGGTTTAAGCCGATTCACAATAGAAAAGGGTATACTTTTATATACAACATTACAAAGGGTTATTGGGCAGAATCCACTAGGATTATCTACTTTACTATTTTTTATTAAATATATTTAAAAAATATACTCAAACTCTATTAACCTTATTCAATTACAACAAAGCTGACCATATTACATTGAAGGTTTCTAACGTTTAAATAAACATAGATACTAACTAGATTGAAATTGTATTTGAACATTGACAAGAGAGAATCATCAACATAGGAAGGACAAAATAGTGTTTGGAGACAAGAAATAATGTGCCATGTTAAGTTACTGAGAAATTATTTCCATTTAATTTTATTAACTTTTAATTTTTTTTTTTTTATAAATTGATGAATATTTTTTACGTTATCTTTTCGAATAACACAATTTATTGTAGATTTATAATTTTGACCTAAGTGGATCCATAAATAATAAAATTAAGTAATTTGTAAGCAATCCTTTTTTTTTTAATTAAAACATATTAAATTTTTAAAAAACTAAAAAGTAATTTGGATTTTTTATAATTCAAATTCCATATATTATAAAACTTTCATCTGCAAATGTTATGTTCCATTTTAAACTAATCTAAAAATTTAGAAAATCAATCTTTTCTAAATATAGGATTGATCAGGAATTTGACCCATCAAATCACAAAATTCTAACAAAGATAAAATATTACATTTAACCTACCATAAAACTAATTATATAAACACATTTACATATATTTGACCCATTAAATCACAAAATTCTAACGAAGAAAAAAACATTACAATTGACCTACCCATAACACTAATTATATAAACACATTTGGATATATTATCTAAAGTGGAAAAAAAATTTAAATATTTAAAGAATTCCTCACTTGTTTGGTTGTAACGACTATGACACCCTCAAGCTTTCTTATTAAAGTGATTGTTAAAATCAAGCCGGTGTCTTTGGTGCTAGTTTTCTTAAGAGGCATTTTATGTTCATTTATACTTATAATTTGTTTGTTAGAAGATATAATTTTATGTCTAAAGTAATACCACTCAAGTTTTTTTATTTAAAAATAAAATTCCACATTAAAAATCTAAATCAAGTTTTTTTAGTAAAACAAACTATGGGCTTTGAATTGACAATGAATGGATGTATGTTAAGACACTCTTTGTGAAAAGCTTATTAGTTCAAATCCCCCTTGGGTTAGCTAACAAAAAAAAGTTATTTTAGTAAAACATTTAAGTTGATAGGTGTCCCTTTGTTAGAAATAGATTGCCATAATCTTCAATTGACAACTAGGAAATATATTCATCATCTTCATTAAAATAATAGCTCATGTTTATTTGTTTAACACATGTCATTTGCTTTTGCAGTGATTTTCCTTTTGTTGTATACTCCCTCTCCATTTGGTTTTCAATAGCTTTTTCAATCTCCTTTCATGGTCAAGATTTTAAGATGTGCCCAAAGGTCATGCAAAAACATCTCATTTTATGAACACTTGAGTGAGGTTCCCTAAAACAACACTAAAACACATGTTAAAAAAAATAAAAATAAAAATCTTCAAAGACACTTAACATATTTTTGATGTATTCTACACATACTTCCATCGAGACAACTTATGATGCTCATTTATATCTGTAATTGCAAAAATGAAATCTTAATACACTAATATGCCACATAAGATTGAAACATTTCTTCCTTAACAACACTTACACCTTAGTGAACTTCATTGATCAATTGAAGAGAGTTGGACCTTTGGTACACATTGTTTTAAGATTTTCAATTAAGACTTAAAAAAATATGAATATTTAGTGAACTTCATTGATTGGTTGAAGAGAGTTGAACATGTGGTACACATTATTTTAGAGATTTTCAACTATGGCTTAAAAAATATGAATGTAGAATGCACTAAAAAATGAAGATAAAGTAATTACAGTGAACTACCATTGGTGTACCACTATACCACATGCTTTGAATATACACATGGAACAATGCATGTAAAGCATTTTAATGTTTGCAATTGTGCATGCAATCCTTGTGCCTCAACATCAAAGTGCATGACACTTCTTGCAAGGTTTGAGGGTAGTGCTTCTAGTAGCTTTTGTTGTCTTTGATGGAGAGTCAAAGAGCAATTCTTAAAAGCTTTAAGACATCCAATGTAGAGAATACCATGCACACCTAACTTCTGAGCTTGCAGACCATGTTCTAACTTCATACATATGCACTTCAACACTTATACCATGCTAATAATTAGAGATGGTATGAAGGACACTACAGTTAAAGTAAGTATTTCCTAATGCTCTTGGAAGAGGCTAGTCATAGAATCTAAATCCTAAGTAAGACTTACTAGATTATGTGTCTTCCCTTTATTCTTTCTCTAATTACTAAAAGCATGTACATAAATATTCAAAAAAACCTTTTATGTGAGCCTGTATAATTAAGGATGTCAACCATGACCAAAATCCATTATAGAATGTCCTTTAATGTGCCACTTTACAACCCCCACTACATGAGGGAGATGTTCTCAGGAAAGGTTACATTAAAAAAAATTAAAATTATATATGCCTGCTAATATTTTCAGAAGAATGATGTTGTGTGCAACATTACTTAAAAAAAAAAATTTGTACTTTACAAATTAATCCCAACCATAAATAAAATACTTATTTCACCTTTATTTTACATCAAACTTTATATAGTGAAATAAAGTAAAATAAAA